>JAZGTJ010004992.1:0-10540 GCA_036877575.1 Botia almorhae
CTTTGCTAGCAACAGACTTCAAACACACTTTGCAGCGGGGTGTTGTTTGTTGTTCGTCTGACGCCGCAAAACCGAATCATTGCCAGATTGCGGATGACTTTTTCCGAATGAGTTCTTCCCTGCTCGCTGCCATACTGTTAGTGTATCTTTAATATGGCAAACGCAAGGGGGCGGAGGGCTGAGCCCATTCTACGGGAGCTCAGAGGGCTCAGAGCGTCTACATATTACGTTAAAGATAAAACCGATTTTCATTCAAGCAAATCGATGTAAACTACACATTCGAGTTAATCGATAAAATCGATTTATCGCCCAGCCCTACTAGGCAGGGAACGAAAAGGCAGAATCTAACTGAGCCTGAGGTAGGTAAATAGATAATGGAAAGTTTAATAAAATAGTCATCACATTCCTGCTGTTTTTGGGTGATCTAGGTTATGGCTTTAATCTTCTTAAATTGGCATGAGGAAGATCATCTAGCAGATGCAGAAGGAAGCGCGTTACTTAAAACGGAGTCCTTTTAAATTGAGTTATTCATTCCTGGTTGGAAAAAGGAAGAAAGACTGAAAAAGCTAAATTGTGCACGGATTGAGATCTCAGATAGTCGTGCCATGGCAGGGCAATCAATTTATGGCAATAAATTGGGAAATATCTTTTATGTTGCAGTCTGACATAACGTGGCTAGTGAGAGTCATTGTTATAGCACCACCAACTGGCAGCAGAAAGTGCCACTTAAAATAGACTTGCTGCACTATTATTCACAGTAAAATGCAAGTGCCCAATGTGCATTGGTTTCAGAGAAGCCCTTGTGGCGATGACGGGCCCCAAGCAGCTTAGATTAGTTGTAATCAGTATTTTTTTTTTTAGGTTATAAGAAAGGGACTGAATTATTACGTTTTTAAAAAAGAATCTCGCTCTTTTAGGCACGCATGGAAGTTGATGCAGATGGGAATGGAGCAAAAATCTTTGCTTATGCCTTTGACATAGGCAAGGGCAGATGGGCAGGTAGACCACTGCATGAGTTGCTCTGGTGAGTATACTTCTAGAACATATTTAATAATTCCTTGGTGGAAGTGCATACTTACTGCATTTGTAAGTATGCAGTAAGTGTTTTGGTGTCCTTGTTGACAGGGAAAAGCACAGAGGAGGCATTGCTCCAAGTTTCCAAGTAGTTCACATAAACTCAGTCACAGTGGACAATCGTCTAGACAACTTGCGTCTTGTTCCTGTGGGATGGAGTTCCAAACCAGAAGAGCTGTCCAGCAAACAGAGGTCATTTTAATGTTAGGGTTTCTCTTGTAGCTGTTTCTAGGCAGCTATACAAATCTCAGTCCTGTATCTTAAAAGTAATGCACCGTTTCTGCTGTTCTGAACTTGCGCTGTGAGATTATTTAAAATTTTTTATGAAATTTGTCCTCTCTAGAGAGCAGTCGCTTTACTGGCTGGCCATCCAACAGGTTCCTGCGGACCCGGTGGAGGAGCAATATTTGGAGTTTAATCGCACACGTTACTACAATGCCAATGGAGAGCTGGTGGAAGAGGAGGAGTGCTCCTGCACCTACTATGAGTGTCACTACCCACCCTGCTCGCTCATTGAGAGGAGGGTCAGTATTGCTTAGAGAAACAATACAGCTGTTTTGTATTAAATACAGCTGTTTTGTATTAAATACTTGTCATAGTTAGTATCTTAATGGTGAAATGTGTAATTAAAAAAAACAATTAAATTTAATATTTATGACAAAACTATAAATGTTTTTCTAATACTTCAACCGTTGCCTGTCAGCCATTGTTCAGACTGACCAGCCTCCATATTACTCCATTAATATTTCATATTAAATTGGGAAAGGAGAAAGTATTTTAACACTGAACACTTTACCTTTTAGAAGAGCTCCTTTAGGTATGTAATAGAATGTAGTTTTTCATGAATCATGGAAGATTCAATAGTAAATACAAAATTTTTAGTTATGTTTGGCACTAAAAAATAATATTTATAATGACTTGTAATCTTTTATTGAGCGTAATTTCAGTCCTCCGTTTGCTGTGGGGGAAGGGTTCACGGTATGGCATCTGCAATGTTAAAGAACACAAGATTCACTTTTAACTTCATAATAATAATAACTTCGTAAGTGTTTTTTACAAAACTATTTCAAAGCAGTTTAACAAAGAACAGTGCCCTGCAAACCCTC
The DNA here is from genome assembly GCA_036877575.1 of Botia almorhae. Classification (NCBI taxonomy): domain Eukaryota; kingdom Metazoa; phylum Chordata; class Actinopteri; order Cypriniformes; family Botiidae; genus Botia; species Botia almorhae. The sequence continues at coordinate 2,181 of JAZGTJ010004992.1, forward strand.
CAGTAAACCAGCCATAGACATGTCATACCATACAATGTTATGCTATGAACACTTGTTTTCCAGTAGTGTGCTTTAGTCGTTTTTGAAATATACTTGCAAAAATATGGCATTCGTAACTACTTTGCAGTTAGTTAAATTGTCAATGACCATGTCAAAGCTCACCATAGTTAAATATGGGCATTTTATATTTATAAAGTTGTGAAACTGCTTTGAGGGTATCAACAGATTAAGTCCTGATAGAATTTATCTTTATCTGCTGAGGTGCATCAAAGTATATTAAAGATCAGGTACTATATGTATCAGGTATGAATATATGCATAAATGTGACAATTGCGTTATAATGTGGTGATCATGGAGGCTTATTTAAATGTTTTTTTTTTTTTTATGAAAAGTGTTGCTGAATTTAGAGTGAGCGTTCATCGCTCCTGCCGACACTTCATTAATTTTAATGCACCTGATCATTTCACACTCTCAACTGGCTTAAAATGCAGAAAACTATAATCATCAGCTTTACATAGCGATCTACATTCAGAAATACGCAAGAACATGATTCTTTACATGCAGATCTTTGCACACGCACAGGAGAGAGCGCTGATTCAGTCACGCTGATTATGAAATTACAGCCTGAAAGACACAGCATTTGATTAGTTCTGTGAAGTTGATCTGTGTGGTTCAGTTCACAAGTTCATAAATGTTTGCTTTTCTGTAGCTCAGTGATTAGAGCACGGTCATGGGTTTGATCCCAGCGATTGCACATACTCAGAAACAATGCATAGTATAATGCAATGTAAGTCGCTTTGGATAAAAGTGACTGCCAAATATGTAAATGTAAATGTTTGCAGGAATTTTTTGAAATATTAGCATGCAACTTGTGGGGGAAAAAGTGTGCAGTACCCACAATCCTGCATTGAATTTTAGCCCCTGGTGTATAATTTTTGGAAAAATATAGCTTTTATTAGGTGTTAAAAGTGTACGAATTACAATTTAATTAAATGTCAAAGTGAGGTTAACCTCAAAAATGGGCCAGGGCTGAGGGGTAGAGTGTTCTATACGTTGGAACACCATGAGAGTACCGCAGTACATATCGTGGATGGTGCATCATGGTTCTTACGGTTCTGAATGTCATTACAAAACCTAAATCTAAATGTCTTTATATTTTTTGTCTTTTCAGCTGAGAGAATTCAACATCTGTGGCCGATGCCAGGTGGCACGCTACTGTGGCTCGCAGTGTCAACAGAGGGATTGGCCAGCCCACAAGAAGCAATGCCGTGAACGTAAACGAGTTCTGGCACTGGAGTCTGAGCCTGAGCGATGATTTCCTCAATCCCAGTTTCCAGAATGGGGATTAAAGGGGAGTGGGGTGAAACTTAAGTTGAAATGCAAAAACCGACTGATAGGATAGGGACCTGTTTGGTGGAAAACTTGCTTTCCTGAACTTTGACATCTCTACAACTATGGGGATTATGGGAAATTGAGTTTTTTTTTGTTCAAAAGAGGTCTTAAAGGCTCCACCTGCTGCTATGGATGTGTGTTTAATGAAGAAAAACACCATGCCGTCAAAACCTTCTGTGGACTGCAAGTATTGACATTCATGCACTTGCTTGTTCCATCCATCCACCTATCATGAAGTATTAGCCACTGGTATCGAGGGACAAAACTGCTGTACAACTAAAGGATGGAATACAGACCTCTTCACTGTACTGCCCTTTTCCTTTTTCTCCTGGTTGGACTTATTGTGCACATAACCAAGCACAGTCACCCACCTGCCATACCTTTTACAAGTAAACAGCCGATAGCAGTGCAAAACCACACCACCAGTATTGTGTGTGCAATGCCTTTATCGACTAACAGAAATGGATAAAATGGTTGTATATTTACTTATTTTTATTTCTTTGTCAGTGGGAAGTTTCGGGGGAAGGTGCTGAGGAATGTGCCTACTTTGGGGCAGTCACTTTTTGCGTACCATTTTTGAAATGCATTAGAATCCTATTTACTCTTTCCACTCAATGTTTAGTTTATCTTACCATAAAAGGCACTCAGTTTAGAGGAATGTCCTGGGAAAACTTGAAAACCTACACAGAAAGTTGACTTGATTAATGTTGTGTACTTGGATGTCTAAAGTTGTCATTTGGGTCCCAGTCATTCAATGATTAGTCTTCTGTTTGTCTTAAACTTTGTCAAAGTGAGTATAACTTATGAATTTTGTTTCACTTTTTTTAGCATTCTGTCATCTATTTAAAAAAAATGTGCACACTGTCATCTATTTTTAAAAAAGTGCACACACTTTCCAAGTGTGTCTTCCTTTTACGTCAAGGGCAACTACTAAACTGTGACGTGCACATACAAATATAAAGTAAAACAGATACATGTGATGTTTGTGTAAGTGTTCCAAATAATTTATCTGGTTGGGTTGAACACTGTGCACTGAATATTCACACTTTGATCCTCACTCTTTCTGAGAAATGGGAGCCTTTGGTAAGTTGGGTGTCTTAATTTTTTCTGAGCTATCAAACAAACATTAAATGCATAAATATGTGAATGGACAAAGTTTGTGATAACTGACCATTTCTTGTCACTGTAAAATGTAAGAATAAAGAAATTAAAATCTGAAATGTGTAAAGCTTAATTCGGTTGCAAGGTGTCTGTTTTGGCTATATTGATGTTTTTATTTCAATTCATATTTGTATGGCACTTCACAATACATGTTTAACAGCTGCTTTACAGAAAATGATTGAAGTTGATAAGGTTGTACATTGTAAGACAACTGTTATTAAAATCAATTATGGATTTATACAGGTCTATGATGCTTCAGGAACACATAAATTACGCAGTTTAGCCTTGTTTCTAAGGTGGAAGAAGGCTGCTTTTGTGACATTTAAGAGATTTTTAAAAGACAAACTGATGTCTAATAAAACGTCCAATTCTATTGTGACTGTGTTGGCTGCTGTGATGGTACATCCTTCAAGTTATGGCCCAAACCCTGAAAGTGCAAAGGGCCCTACTGTTTTTCTTAGATTATTTTTTTTTAAGTTTTGGGGGCTCTGTTAACATGCTCAAAAAGTCCTGAAATTTGGCACACACATCAAAGTCGTCGGGCAAAGGCTGGCACATGGGTGGGGCAGGGGGGCTTGGTAGTGCCCCCTGGCATGGGGCACAAAAAGATGGTGTGTATATATCATAAATACATTCCTGCACATGTACAAAACTTGGTATTTGTAACGGTCTTGTCAACCCGAACAACTTTTGCACTAAAACTCTCAGCGCAACAGTAAGTCAGCCATTTTGGATTTTCTGGAAAGCACATGCTGTGATCTTTTAAATAGTCCTCTGAGGGATTTTATGTTATTGTTACCTAACTTGGTGAGCATCATGTCAAGAAATTGAATATTTAAAATTCGGAGGGAATTTTTGATATCTCAAACTGCGTTGCCATGACGAGGTAAATTTATGGTGAAAAATGGTAAACAGCATGCGTTAAGCGATTGACATCAACTTGGCAAACTTTAAAATATAGCTGCAAGTAGCAATGCCATGCCAAAACACGGTGCCATTGCCACCTGGTGCTTCTCAGAAAACAATGCATAGTTGTCACATGCATTTAATTCCAAAAATAATTGAAGGCTATTTTAAAGTCGAAATCAATGGCTCTATTATTGTTACTTACAATAGCCACATTGTGATCCCACAACACCAAACATATTTCTCAGGTTTCATGTAGATCACTCAATGCATGCAGAAGATATGAGACACTTCCTGTTCCATTTATTGCCATAAATTAATTGCCTCGCCATGGCAACAATGTTCGAGATACTAACATCTGTTCTGAGTTTAGCATTTTCAATGTCCTCTTTTTTTTCTGACCAAGTATAAAGCGACTTTTTAATTGACACTTTTTGCTAGCTGTAAAAGTATTTAAAAATCAGAGCCTGAAATTGACCAAAAAAAAAACACATTTTACATGTATTCATTTAGTAGACAATTTTATCCAAAGTGCCTTACAAGAAAAGATGATCTGGTACCTTGATGTGGGGGAACAATCAGACTTTTTTTACAGACTGTAGTTGGTGGGAGGGGACATATGTCTTAAAAAGTAAGGTGAAGTTTCGGTGACTGTCCTAAAGGCCAGGGTCAAAAATTTAAATTTGATGCGGGCGGCTACAGGTTGCCAGTGGAGTGAGATCAGGATACAATCCAACATGGCCAACTTCCTGATGGGCAGAGCTAATGAATGTAATTTTAAAAGTTGTCCTGTTTGATGTAAACAATACATGTACTAAGTTAGGTGACAATAGGTAAAAACCAACCCCATTACTTTAGACAGACGGGGGCACTACAGACCCCCCACCACACCCGTGTCAAATCTTTTGCCCACACCTAACGGCTGACCACTATGATGTCTGTGCCAAATTTCAAGCCATTTAAAGCATGTTAAGCACATCAAATCATATTAAGCAAGATATGCCGTTCCAGCTTACATGGAGACGGCATATAGAAAGATAACATGATCCTATGGGGCGGAAAATAAAGGATTTGCAATAGTACATACATACATAAAAATACATTTAGTAACTATCTTGGATATGAACGAGAGTTAATTATAATGATTTATATTTATATATTGATTTAAGGCTGTTGGGTCTAATTAAATCTGACAATATGTCAGTCACTGAGAAATATTACCAACAAAAATGGTGACAGAAGCATAATGTTAATAATTGCAGCTATAACATCACACTGCTGTGACTAGGCATGGAATAAAAATATAGAAACTAACTAGGCTGGAGGTAGGTAGGTACATAATAGTAAGTCTAATAAAGAAGTCCATCAAATCACAGATGATCTGTCTCAGGAGTCAAACAATCCTGTCCCCCACCCTTTTATAGTTAATACAAATTTTATCCTAAAAAAAGGATAAAGTCTGGATCCAGCTGACTACAGGACCTTGGGCAAATGAGACCAACAGATTTAGTGTGGAGCCAGTACATCTGTTCTTATAGGAAGTGTCCCTGTTTTCGGTTTGCCTAATTAATGCAGCCTAACAATCCCTTAAAGAGATTTGAGTAATAAATCCATAGGACTATGTGTTGGCTAGATTAAAGAGGTGGGTCTTAAATCTAGATTTAAACGTACGTACATAGTTTTTCTGCCTCCCGGACAATACTGGAAAGACTGTTCCAGAGTTTAGGCGCCAAAAATAAAAAGGATCTACCACCCGCTTTTGATTTTGACATTTTCGGTATTATCAATATTCAGTATTATTTCAGATTGCAGGACAGCTATCTTAGGTACTGAGGATCTAAACCATTCAGGGCTTTGTAAGTAATAAGCAAAATTTTGAAGTTTATACAATGCTTGATAGGCAGCAAGGGCAATGTTGACAAAACTGGGCTTATATGGTCATACTTGTTTGTTCTTCTGAGAACAGAGTTTTTGTATAAATTCTGCAGAGCAGCCACTGGTAAGGCATTGCAATAATCAAGTCTATATCTTGATGAGAGTAAATTTTCGGTGTCTGACATAAAGAGCATGTGTCGCAGTTTTGATATATTTTTAAGATGGAAAATGCAGTTTTACAAATATTGAAATGTGGTTTCCACAGGACAAATTGCTATCGTACAGGACACCAGATTCTCAGCTAATGAAGCAGGCTTTATAGAACATTCATCTAAAGTAAGACAGTGTTCTAGGTTGTTCCGTGTGGAAGATTTTGGTCCAATAAGTAAAATGTCTGTTTTGTCTGAATACATTCTGTTTTAGTGAATTTATGCGTCTTGTTGGGCCTAGAAGAAATTTACAGCTGAGTATCATCAGCATAACAATGAAAACTAACTCCATATCTCTTAAATAATTGATCCCAGAGGTAGCATGTACAGGGTGAAAAGCAAATTCCCAAGCACTGATCCCTGCAGTACTCCATACTGACCTTGTGATCGATATGGCACCTTTTCTCTCACAGCAACAAACGGGAATTGGTCAGATAAATATGATTTAACCATACCAGTGCAGTTCCCTTTGTCAACATAAGTTTCAAGTCTGTTCAAAAGAATGCTGTGGTCAATAGTGTAAAAGGCTGTGCTAAGGTCGAGTAACACTAGAAGAGAGATGTAGGCACGATTGGCGGACAAGAGCAAATCATTTGTAGGCTCTATACTATGATATGGTTTGAATCCTGACTGGAAATTCTTGCAGATACCATTTCTTTCCAGGGCTGAACATATCTGTGAAGACACCACCTTTACCAGTATTTATGAAAAAAATGGTAAATTTGAAAAGGGTGTAATTTACTAGTTTTCTGAGATCAAGTTGTATTTTTTAATAAGATAGCATCTTTTTCAGCATCCAGGTATAGGATCTAGCATACATGTTGTTGATTTAGATGATTTAATTTTTTTTGGCAGTTTATCCCTATCTATATTTATTTGTTTCTTGGGCAAATTATGATGCACCATCCAATGTGATTGTGTTACAGGCACAGATATTAAAGAATACAGATATTAAAGACTTCCTATTTACCATTTGTCACCATAATTTTACCACTTTACCATGGCACCACCGTTCAAGATATCAAAAATCCTTTCACAATTTTGAATCTTTAATGTCTTGGCATGATGCTCACCAAGTTGCTCACCCCTAGGAGAAGTATATAAAGGGCGTGTCCATGTATATCCGATATATGCACCATCTTTTTAAGGCCCATACCAGGGGGTGCTACTAATCCCTCCTTCCCCGTCCATATGCCAGCCTTTGCCCAGCCCTAATGGCTTAGGACTCTGACATGTAGGCAAATTTCAGTACTTTTTGAGAATGTTAAGGGACAAAAACTAACCAAAAGAATTCATTATAGTATAGCTGCAAGTAATATATGAATAATTTATATAGTTGCAAGAAGCAATGACGGGCCCAAGAACTACAGCACCATTGCCATATGGTGCCATCTTGTCACATGCATTTAATTCAGAAAATAGTTGAGTATTTCAAGTCTGTTCTAAGTCTTTTATAAATGACACATTTCCTGCTGACAGTTGGTGGCACTATGACCGTGACTCACAATAGTCACATCTATGTCATAAGTGCTCAGGACCAAACATACAGCTCAAGTTTGAATGAAATCACTTAATTCACACAGCAGATATCAGCCACTTCCTGTTTCCATTTTTTTCTATTAATTTATTTGTCATGGCAACACCATTTAAGATATCAAAAATCCCTTCACAGTTTAGCATCTTCAATGTCTTGGCATAGTATTTGCCAAATGTCATGACAATCCCATAAATCACCTAGGAGAAGTATTTAAAAATTTAGAGCCTGAAGTTATCATAAAATCCACATTCAATCCAAAATGGCCAAAACTAATCCTGTCACTTTAGTCAGAAGGGGGCGATGCTGAAGCCCCCCACCAAGCCCATGTCTAAGCTTTTTTCCTCGCCTAATGGCTAACTACTATGATGTGCGTGCCAAATTTTATGACATTTTAAGCATGTTAAGTGCCTCAAATACATCTGAATGTGGTTTTAGAGGTTGTAAAGCATTGTTTCAACATGAAGTGACTTGGCAAAATGTAAGTTGACTATTTTAAACCCTTCGAGATATCAGAAATCCCTTTGCAATTTTGAATCTTCAATGTCTTGGTATGATGCTCACCAAGTTTGGTCACAATCACATGAAATCTGTAAAACAAGAATTTAAAAGTTCATGACATGCATTTTTCAGAAATGGCTGACTTCCTGTTGGGTGGAGCTAAGGGATGTCAGTGCGAAAGTTGTTCAGGTCAACATGTTCGATACAAGTACCAATTTTTGTACATGTGCATGCATGTATGTATGATATCTGCACCATCTTTTTGTGACATACCAACAGGGGGCTACCAAGTCGCACTTTCAGTGCTTGGGCCTTAATAATCCTAAGGAAAACAAATTCAAATTCAAATTTTATTTGTCACATGCAAGATCATACACAGTACAACATGCAGTGAAATGCTTTGCACAACCGTCTTACAGAAACAAAACAAAAGTAGAAAAATTTAAGTCTAAAAAATTTAAGATTTAAAGTGAAATAAGTAAAATAAGATAAAAACGTAAAAATAAGGATATACATGTAAACATTTTAAGATTAAGTGTTTAAAGTGTTTAAAGTGTGCAAGTTTTTTACAAAAAAATATGTATATAAATATATATGTATAGATGTATGAACATAAACAGTGCAGGTAGTGCAGGGTTGGGTGTGCAATATCGCCTGAGGTGGAGTGATTGTGTTTTGGGGTGATATGTCCAGATCCAGATCCTAGGTGTTCTGGTTGAGGGCCCGAATGGCCTGCGGGAAGAAGCTCCTCCTCATTCTCTCTGTGTTCGCTTTCAGAGAAC
>JAZGTJ010004992.1:10590-28872 GCA_036877575.1 Botia almorhae
GTCTACATATTACGTTAAAGATAAAACCGATTTTCATTCAAGCAAATCGATGTAAACTACACATTCGAGTTAATCGATAAAATCGATTTATCGCCCAGCCCTAAGTAAATTAAAATATTTTTATTATTATTTTGTTTTATTTAAAATGAAATATAATCGTGTCACATCAATCACACAAATTCAGATCTAATTAAAGCATTAACAGTTAAATTAATAACATTAAATGTTTTAATTGATCACGTCAACACGCTAACTTTGACAGGCCTACTTTTCTCATAATTACATCAAAAAATTACTAAAAAATAGGATGTATCTGAATGCATTGCAAAGTGGGGACATACCTTAGGTTGTTAAAATGTATATGATTTGTAAGCTGTTTCCCTCTCTGTGAGGTCTAAACTGTGATAACCCAGCCAGAGAGCCATCCCTATCATGTGCTAGTCATGTGACTGAATTAGTGTTATCACGCCTCTCACGGAAACAATTGGGTAACACACCCTGCTGGTCTGTTCATTAGTGCCTGACTGACTCCAATTAAGTGCATTTCTCGAGGCAGTTTGGAAAGGCTTAAATATCTCTTAATTATAGCACCATCTGCAAATACTTTGTTTCTCTGTGATGAGAAAAGACTAATGTGATTCTGATTATTACTAAAGACAGTTGTGAGGAAATTCTGGGGTTGTGTTTCTATAGGAACGCTGCCTGGGTAAAATACTTAAAGACCAGTTGTTTACATATTTATAATTATAACTGATGGTAAGAAGTTTTTGTAAACGGATTTGCCTAGAGTCAAACCATAGCTGCTTAAAAGTGTCTGCTCAGCAAGAAGTAGTTTACACGTTTTACAAGAAATGCTGGTGTTTTCAAAGAACCCCGTTCTTTGTTTTGACTAATTCGGAAAAAAGCATGATAATGAAAGTGCTGAGGTTTATTGTTTCCTCCAGGCTTTAGGGTTTATTTATTTATTTTACTGAGCTGAGCTGCATGGTTATGGCACACTTTGAATTAACTCATTGATTTATTTCTACAACTTATGCAACTTGGAGTGAACTGTTTATTGGTCAAAGAACTGATATAATATATAGAGATTTAATATAATAGATATAATATAAGGATCCAGGAACTCCTCTTCATACCTTACAAAGGTAGTTCCAATACAAACTATTTATAGTTCTGCATTTATGTTTTAAGTGCTCTATAAAACGCTACACAGCTCCCCAAACTGAATTAAAACCCAAATGTGGTTGTTTGTATCTAAAACATCATCTTTTCTTATTCATTTCTCAACAGTTGAATAAGTTCATGTGTTTCTATGTACCACTGTGTACCACACGCTCACCCGTGTCAATGCTTTCCAGACTGTTGCCGCTCAGGTTCAGGAGCTTTAGGTCTTTGACAGTCACAAACTCCTTAGGTCTCAGCTGCTTGATGTTGTTTTTGGATAGATCCAGTCTCACAATATCCAGGGGTATATCTGCCGGGACAGTTCTAAGCTCTGCAGAGAAGAAAGTTAGCATTAATGCATTTGGCAGATGCTTTTAACCAAAGTGACTTGCAATGCATTTAAGCTATACATTTTATCAGTCATTGTGTTCCCTGAGAACCCATGACTTTCGCAGTGGTAATATACTGTACCACAGGAACACATTACTATCTTACTGTTAATATACTTGTACACTTCTTTTATTTTCATTTTAACTAACAATGCATAAAACAACAACAACAAAGCCCATCACCCTTAAAAAGACCATCATTGCTGGTCACCAGCATATGTTGTTTTGGGTGGTGTTTACCAGCATTAAATACTAGTATGCTGATGTCCCCATTAAGGTTTCTTAACTGTTTTAATCAGCAATCCCTTATCAGCCAGCTTAATCAAGACCATGCTGCTAAAACAGAATCAAACCTGAATTGACCAGCATAAAAGGTAGCGTCTTCTCAGTAGTGGTTCTTTTCTAAATAGTTTCTTTTTTGTTTCCATATGCGAATATCTTGCAGTGCAGAATTGCCCATATGTTTGCAAAACATTTTTTCTGTAATTCCAAATGATTTCCAGCCGAACAACCATACATGGCAGCATCTGTCAGAGCCTTTGTGTCTACAGTCATTTCAGTGTTGGTGGTCTGTAAAACTCTCAAGCACTTAAAGATAATGGCACTTACAGTTTGCAAATACAAACTAGTATCCATGTTTTAAGCTTACACTGTATGCAAATCTGACAGTAATAGTGACAAAAGGGACTATGTGTTCGTATTTATTTTGGAAGATTTTGTCCTTAAGCACTCATGTCCTTAAACCAACAAAAGCTTTAAGGGCTCCATCAAACCACGCTGGGACACATTTATTTATATAACCGCTGAGAGAGCTAAAACCAATGGCATGTTTGGTTGTAGCCCTCAAGAAATCTGCGAGACATCACTGTCTCTGGGATATATAGAAATGCTGTCATGGAACTCATCAGCTTGATGTGGGAGAGCAATGCAACATGCAAAGCAGGCACAGTTGCTTTTCCCGCTGTGACTGACAACAGCACCAGTTTTAGAACTCGATGTAACAAAAGATTTTGCTTGGATTTTGTTCTGTCACCTACACACATCTTATCTTGTCACTGCTGCTAAAGCAAGTATACACAACAGTATCTTTGAGACTGGTACTTTTGAATCAGAACAACTGGACTTGTCGTTACTCTTGTGACTAATGCAGGGGAAAGCCTTTCCTGATACTGGGCTTACTAATACTTGGCTTTTAGCCCATTGCTCTTGCTGCAAAGTTCCCACACAAGAGTTTATGGGTATGTTGCTGACAAAAGAAATTGCCAGTTATCTCCTAGGTCCCATAAGAAATGACATAAAGGTACAAGATTGTGAGTTGAGTTGATGAGTACTCAGCTTTACACTGCTTACTCTGTATTCATGTATTGGGGAAAAATGATTTTGAAAGCCATCTGACTTTATCTGATTTACATGGACTGAATTGTATCATGCATTTTATCAAACCCCAGCATCTGTGGCTTGGCAATGTGTCTCATACTTTAATGGATGTCAGAATAATTTCTGCTAGTTTGTTATGACAACAGCAAAACAATACCCTTTCCCTTACAACACAAAACAACTTTATGCACTGTACACTGAAACTTAAATGAAGTTAATTTGTAAAAAGAGTGTATTTGTAAAAAAAAACAAAATAGAGAAAACGAAAATTCTGATCACCATTGACCATTGTTTTTATGTATAATGGAAAATAACTAATTATGCAATGTCATGTATTCATATATCCTGAGCTTTCTGGTATCATAGACCAGGAATTTACACTAGACTAAAATAAAGACTTAAGATGACAAAGATAAAAAGACTTAAGATGACAAAGACCTTTTCATAGACTAAATGCAAAATATACATTATGCATCTTCCTGTGTGAATTCATTTGAATGAATTACAGGACATACAGACCAGCATTGTCCGGTTTCCCAAGGAATCATGTATATCCAACGCAATGTGGTACAAAACCTTTTGGAAATTGACTGCCGCTTTTTAGGGGACAAAATCACAAGGGGGTCCTAGGCAAGCACTTACAATACTGACATTCAGAAAAGTTACACCAGCCTTGATAACAGTCTGAATGTGGCATTTATGTGTCTGCAGAGAAGGGGATTCCAGATGTCTAAACTGGAAAGTTCCCTCAGTCCCTTTCCACTGGCTCTTTGGATCTTAGGATCTTGGATTTCACACTTCCAGATGTTTGTTTCCATTCTGCTGTGCAATATTATATTGCCACATTCTGACTCAGCAGAAATTATAAAATCTTTTTAAAATGTCTCTTCATTAATTAATAATGTAACTGGTAGTTGACTAAAACAGAATCTGTTCAAGAACAATGGAAGTTTCCCCAATCTGAGACCATTTCACAGCATACTGGAAATCCACAGTTATTATTAGTAACAATAAAAATATACAGCTACTCCATCACAATAAAAGGAAAGTTTACTCTCACTCTGTGCTTGTATATTGTAAAATAAATTACACAAATATTGTGCTGTAAGACAAAATTACCTCAAATTGTGTAACAATTTAAAGAGAGAAAAAGTGAAAACACAACCACACATATGGTATAAAGGGCTATACAGTATATAGTATGTATGGGCAATGTTGACTTAAGCCAGCTACCTAGCAAACACCTTAGCAACCACACAGCAATGGTCTGGAAACCACCCACAATGTTCTAACACTATGGTGGTAATTTTGGCATATGCTAGCACCACTTACATTTTCATTTATATACATACATTTAAGCGGCCATTTGCTGTTAAAATTACTGGTATGTGCACTGAAGGCCCTGATGTAGGAGTCTCCTTTTTGTCAAACATAACATTCTGACACAGATGACCTGTTTACTACTTAAGTCAAAGAAGTCATCTAATGCAATGTTGTAGGGTCAACCACATAAATGAAAATGTTTGCAACACAAATGAAAACATCAACAAATATACATAATGGGTACATTCAGATACAAAGTCATACCCTGCTATGTTCTCAAACACAACACCAGTGGTGACGCAGCCATTTAGAGCTCACTCATAGTTAATGATGATCATAGAGTTTACTGGTATTTCGGTACTAATGTGTGATTATCGCCATTGCTTGTGTGAACAGAACAAGTCATTCTGATTTACCAGGATTAGTGTGTGAAAGGGGCCAATATCTCAAAGGTTACTTATATGTAAAATGCGCCTAAAAGGGTAACTTTGTCAAAATTGGACAAGCACAGCTCCACAAAGCTTTTCCTACAATAGAAAACTCTTACCTCTATTTTTGCAGTCCAGTCGAGGCACGGGGTGCATATAGGTATGACATAATGTGGTCGCATCAGATTGTTTTATCGATGCAGGCAGGGTCTGATTCTCTGAATGCAGGATTAATATGTTCTCCTGCGGAGGGGTGCACAGCTGGTCTGCATCCAACTTCTTAAGCAGCCTTCCCCAGAATTCTGTGGGTTCTTTGCACTTGGCATAATTGCCGATGTTCCGGTTACTAGGCACCTGTATAAACCTCACAAGGCTGTCCAGCTGGCAGTCACACCTCCAAGGGTTGTCATGGATACGCAGGTACCTGAGTTGAGGCATTGGAATTAGCATACCCTCGCTTGCAACCTGCAGGCGATTGTGCTGCAGCAATAAAGTGGTAAGTTTGCTCAGGCCGCTAAACGTGTTCTCCTCTATGCGCGAGATTTCATTCTGCTGCAGATCAAGGCTCTGAAGGTTTCTGAAGTTACTGAAGGTGTTGTCTCGTAACACCTGGATTCTGTTCCGTGCCAGCAGCAGGTGGTTGATATCTTCTGGCCAACCCAACAATACTGCTGTGAGTTGGCGCTCTTGGCAGTCAAAGAATTTTTCCCCATTGGCTGAATACTCCTTGCAATCCACCGCAAACCGCTTGACAGTGCTGGCCCGGTCGCGGCCTCGCATTCGGCGCCTGCTTCGCCTTTCACCCTTTTGTGCATTGGCCGCCCAGACTAGCAGGAACAGAAACAGCAGCAGACCGCAGAGCAGCCGCATGGCAAACAGCAGCAGCTGGGTTAATCAGTAGAGTGGAGTCACTGGGTAACCTTGATAAGCCAAGAGCTTTGGGAAAAGTGAAGGGGTCCAGCTGCCGTCCCTGAAGAAAGACAAACAAATCATAAATACCTGCAATGCACTTCAAACAAAGAGAAAATACACAACTGTAAAAAGCCCCTTTTGTCTGACTGTCGATTTGAAATCTTATAACACAGTGCTTTCTTTTTAGCATGCATATACTATATTCACATAAAGAAAGTCTGCATCCATTAACCAACAGATGTCTTTTGCGGCCATCTCTTAAATATTTTACATTTGACAAAATTTAATTAAAAGATAAAAAACTAACAAAAACTATCTCTTTAAGATACACAGAATTGCTGAATGTTTGGTTGACAAACCTTCTAAGGTGTTCATTTTCTATAAAGTACACATATACAGTATAGTGTATACTGTATTGTTAGGCGTATTTTGGGTTAAAACCTGAAAAACCTTGAGATAACCACATTATATAGACACATCTGCTTGCCAAAGTTAAAATGGAATAATTGGCACTTTTAATAATTTTAATAATAATTTATAATTTAATAATATTTTTTATAATCAGTGCACTCCTGACATCCACATAGTTTCATGGATGTAATTACCACCTTGGATGTACATTAATTTTTAACTTTCAATTTTTTATCCTCAGTTTTTCCTTATATGTTCTGTGTGTGCATAATTAGTACAACATAATGTTCTAACTATTAAAAATTATCCAAATTTTCAAAACAATTTGGACGACTGCTTTCCCCAGCGGCTACATAAAAACACAATGAAATACAACCTAATTTTAGGCATAATTCTATTCTTTAACCATGTCAGTATTATAGAATGTTTTTTTACTACTTAATAACAATGACAATAATTCACTTCACACACAGATCACTTTCAGATTGCTCATGCGTTAGCATCTTAATTACTCCCATATCCCTGACCTGCAAGTCACTGTGTGCAATTAGGCAGCAGGTGTGTGCCATGTAGATCCAACAAGACTTTAAAGTACAGTATGTAAAATATATTAAAATACTTTCTCCTATACTTGATTAATGCACAGAGACAATTTTATGAAAATCATTCACAGGTTAACCAAATGTGTTAATGTGTCTCTGGGATGCTTTTTGTGAAATTTTGTTCTGTTTGTTTGAGTTACAAGTTACAAGTGGAGTTTATTGTCATTTCAGCCATATACAAGTACGTATTACTTATAAACGAGACAACGTTTCTCCAGATCAAGATGCCTACATAGGACAAAAACACTGAACATCACAGACATCAGGGCTACATAAATTAAACATAATATATACATGACAGCAGACAGCACATGACAGTAGTAAACAAATGTAAAACATAAGTGTTAACAGTGTAAACATAGGTAGCATAATTTTGGCAGCCAGATGTGCAAAAAGAACTGTAGAGGGTGGGGAATGCCCAGCTTTGTGTGTATATAATATATGCATATTTTTGTGTGTGATCAAAGGTTATGTTTGTGTGTGTGTGTGATCCTTTATTCCAGTTTTACTGACTGTTGAGGAGCCTGATGGCATGGGGAAAAAAAGCTATTGCACAGTCTGGTTGTGAGGGTCCGAATGCGACGGTAGGAGGGTAAAGTGTGTATGGGAGGGGTGTGTGGGATCATCCACAATGCTGATGGCTTTGCGAATGCAGTGTGAGGTGTAAATGTCCATGATGGAGGGAAGAGAGACCCAGATGATCTTCTCAGCTGTCCTCACTACCCGCTGAAGGGTCTTGCGGTCCGAGACGGTGCAATTCCCAAACCAGGCAGTGATGCAGCTACAGAGGATGCTCTCGATGGTCCCTCTGTAGAACGTAGTGAGAATGGGGGGTGGAAGATGTGCTTTCCTTAGTCTTCTTAGAAAGTATAAGCTCTGCTGGGCTTTCTTGGTTATGAAGCCGTTGCACCTCCTCTCTGTATGACTGCTGACTCGTCGTTATGCTAATGAGCACCATTACTGTTGTGTCATTGGCGAACTTGATGATGTGATTCAAACTGTGCATTGCTACACAGTCGTGAGTCAGCAGAGTGAACAGCAATGGGCTGAGCACACAACCCTGGGGGGCTCCAGTGCTCAGTGTGGTGGTGTTGGAGGTGCTGTTCCCAATCCGGACTGACTGAGGTCTCCCAGTTAGGAAGTTTAGGATCCAGTTGCAGAGGAAGATGTGCAGGCCCAGCAGGTTTAGCTTTCCAATCAGATGTTGAAAGCTGAACTGAAGTCTATGAACAGCATTCGAACATATGTGTCTTTATTGTCCAGGTGTGTGAGGGCCAGGTGGAGGGTGGTGGTGATGGCGTCATCTGTTGAGAGGTTGGGGTGGTAAGCGAACTGCAGAGGGTCCAGAGAGGGGGGCAGTATGGTCTTTATGTGCCTCATGACGAGTCTCTCGAAGGACTTCATGATGATGGGTGTGAGTGCAATGGGACAGCAATCATTGAGGCAGGACACAGGAGACTTCTTTGGCACAGGGAGAATGGTGGTGGCTTTAAAGCACGTTGGCACAACGGTGGTGCTCAGGAAGGTGTTGAAGATGTCTGTAAAAACATTTGCCAGGTCTGCGCATCCTTTTGAGCACCCTGCCAGGAATGTTGTCTGGGCCAGCAGCCTTTTGTGGGTTGACTCTATGTAGCGTCTTCCTCACATCGACTGTGGTTAGACACAGCACCTAATCATTAAGAGGGGTGGTCTTCCTCGTGGTCACGCCATTCTGTGCCTCGAACCGAACGTAGAAGTTGTTCAGCGCATCTGGGAGGGAGGCATCACTGTCACAGGCAGGTGATGTTGTCCTGTAGTTGGTGATGGCCTGGATGCGTTGCCACATGCGCTGTGTTTTTGCTGGTCTTGAAATGGTTGTGGATTTCCTGAGCGTGTGTGTGCTTTGCCTTCCTAATACCCCTGAACGGTTTGACATTATGCGATGAGTTTGACATTGTGCAATTTTAGCAGCATTATGACTAAAAACATATTGTTTTTTAGCCTTTTGGCAACATTAAATATATATCTTTTACAAAAATACACCTTATCTAACAATAAAGAGCAGTATTTAGTTGCTTTGTTTAATTCATACATTTTACAAAAGCATTTTAATAAATGCTAAATGTTACAGAATTTATTATAAACATATTTGAGTGTTGATGCAAAATCACTGTGATGTTTACAGTGTTGCGTAAATTTATATCAACGTTTGAATCATCACAAATGTAAGTTAAATATGCTATATATTGCCCAGCCGTTATTTGCAGACAGGAGAAAGAACCTGGATCTAGAAGGGTGAGGTTCTAGAAAAAGCCCATAAAAACCGGTGCTTGTAAAAACAAGTCTGCCTAAACAGGGATGCTCTAATGTTCTGTAATAAGCCTGAGCATGCCATTTGTAGTGAGTCCTGGTGAACATCTGCCGATTGTTCTGTTATGTAACAATCATGCTGCTGAAGAACTCATGGGGTTTGCACTCCTTGGTCTTCCAGTTCAACATTAAAAATCAGTAATTTAGTGGTGGGATTTGAGGGTCCTGCTTTTATGGCCCTATAAATCTACAACCAGGTCTTGGAATGGCTTGCCCCTCTGACAGAAACTGTCACACTCTTTTAATCCACCCTTCTAGGTATGTTTGCACAGTGAAATTGATAAAATTATATCTACAGGAACATGACGTGAACACTGCATGAATATTGTCAATTGTGTAGAATGTGGCTTAAAGTTAGTTTTTAAAACTAACTAATGATTCTCATTCCCATCTTAATACACAATAACAAATAGAAGTAAGCAATTTAAAGTTGATTTCTTTGAAACGTGTAAACCATGGCTTTTTGGGCTGTTGAAACACTGGCTTGTTTGAGCAGCTCAACATGGCAACATTGGCTCAACCAATGGCATGAATGTGGCAGGGTTTAACTGTCTGGCTGACCAATAACAGGAAGTATTGTAGAACCCTCTTTAAAAAACATTTTTTAAATGTTGTTTGGCAACACTGGTGGTGCAGAAATAACACATTTTGCAAACAGTTTTTATTCAAAGCAACTTACAGTACATTCAGGGTAAACATTTTGTTAGTATGTGTGTTCCCTGGGGTTCAAATCCACAACCTACTGCTAATGCAATGCGCTACCAACTGAGCTACATGAACACTTCACGGTTTTGTGGCAAATGTGTAAATCTTGTTGTGGCGCATTGCAATATGATTCACTGCATAGGAAAACCTGCCTTGGGGATGTGAAATGCATTCCAGATTTGTTCCATTTAGACATACACTACCGGTCAGAGGTTTAGGATCACTTGTCTAAAAATGTTTCTTATGAATTTAAGTCTTTTAATCTGAAGGCGTTTTCTTAAATGTTTGAAATTAGTTTTGTAGACATTTATATAATTATGTCATTACAAACTACAATTAAAAATGTTTTGAAAATGGATGACTAATAATGACAAAAAGCAGCCAATATAAGCACAGCATAGATGGGAGTATTAATTGTGGGATTCATTAACTGTTTAAAAATCAGGCTGGGTGATGCCTAAAGAAACTAGGTGGTAAAATGCCAAGAGAACATTTTGCAAATTCTAGGCAATATTTGGCATACATTAAATATGCTAAAATATAACATGGTTTGATTTATTTGGAATTGTCTTTAGTCACAACACAATTCCCATAACTACTAGGGGTGTAAATTAGACATCTCCTCACAATACGATATTGATTTTCTCATCCAGCGATACAATATTTGCCAATACCTCAAAAAATCCAGCGCTACGATTATGATTCATTCACATCATTTGAGGTGACAGTGACTGTATTTCGTCAGCCAAAGTGCTTTTTTCAATTATGTTTTCTTTTAAATGCACTGAGTTTGTAGTATTTTCCCGAGGGTTTTACCTGGCAGTGGCAACGTTTATAAATTACACAGGTTTTCTTTGTCTGCCCATATATTTTCCCAAATACAAAATATTTCCATATCCACGATTTGCGTCCAACAGCAGACACAAAATCTGTGTCTGTCGGTTCACTGGTGCCACCACTTTGTTGCATCGCAATCTCACACCAACCAGACAGCATAGTGAGGAAATCAAAATATGCGCTTTGGCGAAAATGCGTAGCGGACATCACATTACACAAAGACGTGGAGAGTATCAAAATAAATGTACCTATATTTTACGTAGCTATGTAAAAGTACAGGTACCATATAAAAGTATCGTTATCTTACATGTGGCATCGATGCATCGTATCGTTAGACAATTGATAGATACATCAATCAATATCGATGTATTGTTACACCCCTAATAACTACCTTTGTGTGGTCTAATAGTTTAAATAAGTTTACTATTATTCCAAAATGGGGAAAAAATATTAATGATGAATGAGTAAGGGATCCTAAACTTTTAACGGGTAATGTCTGTTCTCTTTACTTGCAGGAAGTTTGCTTAATTTACCATAACCCTTTCTATGTAAAGGTCTTTCTAGGTCATGTAAGCCCTGCTAATAGAGCAGACATTACCAGGAAGCACTCAGGGCTTCAGGTGAATGAATCAGTACAACACAGCCCTTGTGTGAAACCGGGGTTGCCATTGGCCTTAGTTTGTTACAGTAATACAAGGCAAGGAGAAACTAGGGACGGAAAACTTTAATGGGAAATAGAGCAGAACATGGAAAGTGTGTACTTTCCATGCCACCCAAACTCCAGGTGATCCAGTCTGTCCGAAACAATTTTCCCGATTATGTAAGGGCCAATGTTAAGAACATCCCCCTCCTCTTTGGTAGAGACCCTGACAAGAATTTACCCCCCACCCAACACCACCATCTCCACCACAGGGCCATGAGAAAAATCCACAGTGTGTGTGTGTGTGAGAGAGAGAGAGAGAATGAGTCTGAAGGCTTACATGACCACCAGTGCGTAATTAAAACCATTTGAACTTCCTGCATGGGGAGGAAAATCCTCAAACAGACATTTTCTTTTCATCTTTAACTCACACTTTAAGACATTGCACTAAGACATTAAAATGCCTTACACCTACAAAATGAATGAAAATGTTTGTAAAATCATGTAAAACTCACACAAGTCGTATCAGTAGGTTTAAAACACATATTGTCAAACATTTTGCTATTTTTTTGCATTATTTATGAAATAAATAATGACTGAATGAAAGCACATTTCTTCAACATCATCAATAAATGAAAACATGCTGAAAACATGAAAACGTGATTCTGAATGACATTTTTATGCAATATGATTGCAATATCAACCAGTGTAACATAAAAAAATCACTCCTTGCCCTTTAAATCATTTATAGACCCAGCACATGCATTTAATCAACCAACAAAGGCACCTTTAGACTTGGATAGAACCACTTAAAAATCAATGCTCTGTCTGTCTCATGTACAGTATTTACAGTATATACAGACCTCAAACATGCATTTCAGAATAATGCTGGCACATTTTCCAAGTGTACGTAGCTTCTAAGTGCCGGCACAATTGTTAAACAAACTTTTTACCTAAACTGACTCTAATTAATGCCTATACCATACCAGCCAAAATTCAAGATCGCAGGAAGCATGCCAGACCTCTGTAAGGAAACTTCAGGCATTTAAGGCTACAACCTAGTGTTTGTCTACTTTCTCTGGTTTTTCCCATACATAAACAAAACACATGCATGCACCTATTTATAATTAAAGCTCTCGGGTACCTGTGCACAGGGAATTGCATCCAAAAATCTCATCCAATCTGGGTATGTCCTGTTAGCCTGTTATCTTTTTGTCTTGTCATTAACTTTGTGCTGCCTGTATGCAGTGTACCGTTCAGCGGGTTGGCTGTATGTGTGTGTGTGTATGAGCATATGTGTGTGTGAGGCTCAGTGCAGCCCCCAAGCTTGTGCCTGGTTTTAAATTACACACTGACTCTGTGTAGGCGAGCAAACCCACATTTCCCTGTTACAACTGTACCGCCCCCAGGCTTCCAGCACTCCAGTGAGTCTCTTTATCAGCCTGATGTCAAAGAGACTGTGTGGATGAGGTAACCTCATTCAAACCATTTGGAAAGTACATTTCTGGACTTTTAAAGGGACAGGTCACCCAAACATGATAACTCTGTTATCATTTATGCAGTTTCATACTTGTTAGACTGTCTTTTTACTGCGGAACACTAAGTTAAATTTGAAAAATATCCTGGCTATTCTTGTCTATATAATTGATATATTAATTATAACAAGCTCTAGAATGAAATGAAGCCACTATAAAAGCACTGCTGTGACTGAATCACTGAGTTTAATTTAGCATGACAAGTAGCAATATTAACAAGTCAATTTTCAGCAAATACCCACTTGGTGAATAAGAACGTATTACATTTTGGTCTGTTCCTTACACTAAGCTATCGTACAGCTATAGATTACTTTAAACATAGAATGTGTTATATACACCTTTTGAAATATACTTTTGAGGTGCTTTGGCATTTTTAGGCTTGGCAGTGCCAAAGTGGACAGAATTTCCTTAAAAGAATAAAAGAATAAAATAAAAGATTAAATAAATAAAGATCAAAAATCTTTTTGGGATAAGCTTATAGATGAGAGAATGTTGGCACCTCTGTCTTGATTTGAGAACATATAATGTATTTCGTTATGTAAAATCGGTTGCTCTGATAAAAATTAAACGTTCTAGAACATGAAAGAGTTAAACATATTGAAGCATTGGGAGACTGATTTGCTTTTATTGCGTCATTGTCCTTGAAGCTGTTTTTACATGTTTGTTAATGTCACCTCATAAATTAACAGAACTTCCCCATACTGGGCCCCTGTGCAAATACAAAACCTGCCCTGCAGTCAGAACTTTAATGTGTCTGTATTTAAAAGGTGTTTGCATTTGTCTTTACTAGACAAAATAATGACAGTTCCTGACACAATGTTCTCACAAACGAAGGAAAGATTGTGAAATGCTAAAATTTAAGTGCTAAAAATCTTTTAATTAGTGGTGCTTGCGAAGCAAAGTGTCACTATTACTCTCTTGCATACTTCTTTTTTTGCACATAACTTTGGTTTGTAATTCGGTTTGGTTTGCAACCTCCTAACATCATAAATAAGCCACAAGTACATCTATATTAGTATATATTAGTATATTTGTCATGTTAAATCCAGCTAGCATCATGTTAAGTCATGCAAGCATTATGCTAACATCATGCTAAGTCATGCTAACATCATGCTAGCTTCATGCTAATTCATGCTTGTGTCATGTTAAATTATGCTAGCATCATGCTAAGTCATGCTAGCATCGTGCCATTTCATGCTAAAACATGCTAACATGCTAAATCATACTAGCATCATGGTAAATCATGCTAGCATCATGTTAAAACATGCTAACATCTTTTAAATATTCCTTTTTTGGAATATATAAGAGTTTTGCCTTAGCAAGCACCATTCACATTTTCTTAAGACAAGGAACTTTAAAAAATTACCTATAAAATCTAGTTCATTTGTACTGTTCCATGTTTCATACTATAATGAAGACTCATGGAGAGGTGGATCCATCTGCATCTTTTTATTAGACATAATCGTGGTCAAACAGGCAATGGTCAAACAACAGCAAACAGAGCAATGGGGATGAAACAAAAAAAGTGAAAGTGACCCCGGGGTCTTCCTCGAGGTCTCGGGGCCAGTCTCTCCGGGTGGGCTCTATGAAATTCCTCAGTGAGGATCGGGTCAGGATATCACCTGCATTTACCCATGAGCGCTCCTCCGGACCATACCCCTCCCAGTAAACGAGGTATTGGATCCTATCACCCCGGCGTCTGGAGTCGAGTAGTTGACTCACTTGGTAGACCTCCTTGCTGTCAACCTCGATAGGGGGAGTCTGTCTCCGGAGGCCCCTTTCCGGATCTCCAACCGGTGTACCAGCGGGTTTTAGCAGGGAGACATGAAGGGTAATAGAAACATTATATTCAGCAGGGAGATCAATGCAAAATGATAGAGGAGTAATCTGTTTTATAATTTTGAAAGGACCAACATACCTCAGATTGAACCTCCTGCACGGGGCCTGAGTTGAAGGTCTCTGTTGGATAATCAAACCCGGAACGTAGGCAGGACCTCGGATAGTAAGATTGCTATGAGGAACCTTAGGACCTGAGTACTAGGGAACACCTAGGATGCAAAAGGTTGCCTTATTTTACGTGGCTGCTTCCAGGGCAGAGTCTGCATATTGAGAGGGACCCAAACTGGCACATACAGGGTATACAGGAGTATATCGTCCTGGGGTTCTTTGACACTGTGGCAACGATCTATAGTAACTGGACACTTTGAACGGGTTCGCACACTCACTGGGTAGATATGGCTTGGAACCTTGTGGGTCTTTAGGAGGGCATAGGGTCTGTTTAAACGATTGACAGGAACTAGGCAGTGATCCTGACACACAGTTCTCCATTGGACAATTTGTCCCTCCTTCCAGAATATGATTGGATCATAAGAGCGTAGCCAGAACAATTGAATGAAGGAATAACATAGAACTTAATTTTCTCAGAATGTAGGGCACCTATTTCTAATTGAACGTACTGGGTTATATGTTGGATTCTTCCTAAACCCAGGAGTCGACCATCTAACGCCTCCACCGCTATAGATGAACCAGGAGGAGTTAGTATTAGGTTATTTGATCGATCAAACTCGTACGAAATGAAATTCCCGGTTGTTCCAGAGTCTTTGAGGGCGAATGTGGCTATTGTATTTTCTGATATCACGAGCTTAACAGGTCCCTTAAAGCTGTAAGTGGAAGTAACGTTAGTGGCACTCACCAGGAGGCAGTTAA
This sequence comes from Botia almorhae, assembly GCA_036877575.1. Classification (NCBI taxonomy): domain Eukaryota; kingdom Metazoa; phylum Chordata; class Actinopteri; order Cypriniformes; family Botiidae; genus Botia; species Botia almorhae. Next base: position 25,969 of record JAZGTJ010004992.1, read on the forward strand.
CGGGGGGCCGAATCGGACAGGCTGACTTAATATGACCAGATTGACCACAGTATAGGCATAGATGGAGTTGTACTCGGCGTTCATGCCTCCCGGAGAGAGGTGAGTATATCCAATCTGCATGGGTTCAACAGTGTCCAAGAGCTCAGGCTTTTAGGGAGGCAGAGACTAACTGGGTCGGCGGGAACGGATCAAGTTGTCTATTTGAATTGCTAGTTCAATGTACTCACTTACATCTCTCCCCTCACCACGACATGCCAACTCTGATTGCAGATCTGGATCAAGTCCTCTGCGAAAATGTAGTTTTAAAGTGTCCTCTACCCACTAGGTTTGAGTGTGCTGAAAGAGAGGGCGTACCCCGCAAAAGTCTGCCTTCCTTGGGTCAACAATTGTTCACCTGGATTTGTCCCCTTTGACGGGTGCTCAAAAACTTCTCTGAAATGGCGAAGAAACAACTCGAAGGTGGGAAACACAGACCCATCCACTCTCCACACTGCTGTAGCCCAGTTGTCGAGCAGACAAACACAATTAGACTGCTCTCTGTGGGGTAAACAGCAGGCTGCTGGTTAATCAAAAGTGACCACTGTAACAAAAAGCCTTTGCACCGAGAAGGATTACCATTAAATTTCTCCGGGAAGGCGAGCCATGGGCTAAACAAGACATCGCAATGAGTTTTACAGAGTCCAGGGTTTATATAGCCAGCTTGATTGAGAACAGGTGTAGCAAACAGGAAGTAATCAGTCCTTGGCACGGGGGTCATGGGAAGTGTAGTTCGAATGGGACCTAATACTCTGATGATGGCTCCCTCTGGTGGCGTGGAGGAAGCGTAGTGGCGGCCTCCTCCGTAACACATACACTGTAAAAACGTACTGTTTTTAATCTTGACTTGAGATGCTGTAACTTATAGTTAAACATTACAGTTAAAACAGGCAGGATTTAAAATATTAAGTTGAAATGCAGCAAAGTTGTGTTTTTTTACAGTGTAGAAATACAAAATTCAAATATGTTGGTTATCTGCTAATAGGTATTGGAAGCTTGCTGCATTTTCCTGTTTGTTCTTAAAAACTGTTCATGTAATTATTTGTTCTAGGCCACATTTAATAGCTATAACTGCCAAATTTCAAGAGATTGCAGTTCTTGGTAAAATGCCAAAATAGATGGATCATTTTCAAATGGAATGAAATTCCCAGCATGCAGGTGCAGAAAAACAAAGGTTATATTTTCACATTAGTTGTGTTCTGCCACTTACAAAATACACATTTAATAGTCATAATGTGTATTTTATCTACACATTAGTAGATGTTTTATCTACTAATAGATAAAATATATATTTTATCTAAACATATAATATATTTTTCCTGTTAGCCAGTATGTGGTTTATTAGGACTTCTTGAAAAACATTTTTTTGGCACTAATCAGGGTTAGATTAGAAAATGCATTGTGTTGTGTTGTGTTGTGTTGCTGCCGTTAGCATGGATACAGTGCTTGCATAGAGATATGATTAATCTATACAGTGTGTATTATTGTTCATTGGAGCTAGGAAATGCTAAGAAAGAATGCTAGGAAAGTGCATTTATAGTAATGGGTAATTTACTGTATTGTTATAACTACTAATGTGTAAAATACACTGTGGGTTTATACTATGGCTGGATCCCAGTTGGAATGAAAACAGATTCTTTGTCTCAGCAAGCTTAGTTGCACAAGACATGATGTAATCAAGCATGCACTCCCAGGAAAAGGAATATTTGGCTTGATGATAAATTCGGACATTCTTTTTTAACCTAGTGGTTAACCAGACCTGGACATTGCCAATAAAGAGCAATAAAAATGGATGTCAGCAAGCCAGATTTTAACTAGGACCATATTACCCAAATAATGGAATATAATTATGGAACTATTTCACCAGTAAATATATTACTTCTTAATGCTTGTAAGGCATTTTTGAGGAATTTTCTCAAGCTGGAACATTTTGTGTCTTGTTTAACGTGTTCCGTTATTTATGTCTCTATGTCTACAATCAGTATTTTAAGTATTTCAGACTCAAATCTATTTAGTTTTTTATAGTCTGAACAGAATCAAATCCAATGTTTAGTCATTTTTGTACATCAATTACAAAGTAATTACAAAGTCATTTTTGTGCATCTTTGTCCCAAATTACAAGTAGTTTTTTGAAGACGTGTGTGTAAAGTCATAAAGTGCACAATATTGTCTGAAGCTGTATCCAAATGCACTAAATTCTGCTCACTGTTCTTGTATAGCCTATAATTGTGACATTCACTGTATAGTGAATATTGAGTGAATAAATGAGTTAGTAGTTTTACACAGTATGTGCAATGCAACTGCTTTGGACATTAATGCTTTCTAAGATGCTATGATATGAGCAGATGGAAAATTTCCATTTATCCATTTTTCTTTCCACACTGACAGCTGCTCTCAGTTGTTGTATACATTTCTTGGCAGCGGGCTGCCATTTACATTATTACTATTGCAACCACTCGTAAAAACAAATTTAATTTCTCAGTTAGGATCAGTTACTAAAGATTGGATTTGACCAAAACCCAACTTTATGTGTACTGTGAACAAAGCCTATAAGGCTATAAGGTTATGATGGATAGTTTTTTGCCTCCAGAATAGACAATGGTCATTCAGCTCCACTAACACGGGCAGCTTAACATCTGGCCTCAGCATTCTGGAATGACAGGAATTTTAAATGTAACCAGTGGAGATTGCATTGAATTAACATCAAATGTATTTGCAAAGTTGTAGAAAAATGGGTCACCATTTGTTTTAAGTTGGTAATTTAAACAGAAACATTCAGGGTTTCTTTTTCTTTCTTGTTGTAAATATAAGATCATATATACTGTTTGTTGGTAGTCATAAACTGAATCATACAAAATTAAAGCTGAT
>JAZGTJ010004993.1:0-28868 GCA_036877575.1 Botia almorhae
TGATAGGGCTCTCAAGCAAGACCCCATACGTCAGTCACTTGACGTAACGTCTCCGTTCCCTCCTTCAGGGAACGGGGGTTACATATGTAACCAAGACGTTTCAAATAGTCATTACAGATGACCTTCAAAAAACCTTGCTTTAAATGGCTATTAATATCTTTGCACCAACATAAACTATGCAACCACATAAATGGTATTCTCAAGCAATTTTTGAAGGCAAAAACACTAAGGTATGATGATGATTATCGTTTTCTGAGAGGATTTCATTTGCCTCAGATCACCAGTATGGTCCAGTTAATTGTTTCAAATGGAGCATGAATTAAAGCACGCTTGTTTACGCCTGAGTTCCATTAAGCCCATAGTCAATGAATCAATTTTGGATTTAATGGATATCTTTGTGTTTAAACTTCAAATATCCTGCCTCTGGACATAGTAGTGTGCATTTACTATGAAACAAAGTTAACATATGTTATCATGAAACATAATCTTAACATATTTAACTTTATTTAACTATAATTTAAAACAGACTTAATTTCACAGAGTGTTTCCTTTCATAACCTCAGGTTATTGGTTGACATGACAATTATTGAAATTTTATTTTTTAACAGGAAGCCGACATCACTCTCATCATGACTGACCTGTTATTAAGCATAGAACTACACCCTCCCCCCATTTTCCCCTGAGTGAGCACTTAATACCACACAATCATCTACAGAAACATTACAGATTTTAAGCGGTTTCTGGGTAAAAATACTCCAACCTTTTCGTTTCGGCTTTTATAAAAGCAAAAGCAGTTACAACGTTTGATTAGTCATTGGACAAATGTGAATATAAAGAAAACATTATCTGCTGAATTTTCTGCCTGCAAAGGTTTAATGGTAATATATTCCCTGTTGTGGTCAGCAAACACTCATTTGTACTATCATGCAGCAAGTGGGAATGGAAAAATCGCTTTAAAGATCTCCTGTTGTTTGTGTTTATCTGCGTAGGTGTTTAGAAGTTGAGTCTAACACATCTACAGTATAGCACAGTTAAGGGACCTTCTCTGACCTTCTAGAACTTTCAGCAACTTTCCGCCACCTTCTAGAGCCTTCCAAGCAGAGATGAATCTAACTTTTCTCTGCCCTGTCTTGAGCAAGACTGACACTGAGTTGATGCTAGCTTGTGAGAAACAAGTCAACCACATATAATGAAACTAGAGAAGGATTTATGGCTCAGCTTTTGCAACATAGTCACCTTCTTGTGTTGATTTTAGCTGCTGTCAAACGCTTCAGAATGGAAACTATAAAGCCTACTCAGTCCATGGCCAGCTTCACTCTGACACTCAAACAACCAGTAATAAAAGCGAACAACTAACCTTACTAGCCTTTGCTGGTAACTATGGAGCCACAAGGTGGACTGAACAGGTGGCAGTAGGGCCGTTTCTAGGGCTTCTGGGTCATCTGACTGTACAATGTGGACAATACACATTCTCTGACATGTTGTGTGGTGAGGCTTTTGTGTGGCTGTCCCGAGTTCAAATCTCATTTGAGACATTTCATCACCCCATAAATATAACAATATTATTACATTTTCATTACTCTTATGAAAGTATCTATATTCATTTACCAAATATTTCTTATCAGATCAGGGTGGGATTAGTTCATTAGATTTTGTTCTTCAGTATTATACTCCTTTCATTTTTATATTCATGCGTCACATTTAGTTTCAGTTTTTCCTGTGTTTTTGGTTTTATTTGTTCTTGTTATTTTAGTCATCTTGTTCTTGTTAATTAGTTCATCATTAGGTAACTAGGGCAACGGAGGAGGAGCTATTGTTTTCACCTGTTTCCAGTTTAGTTGCCCTGTTTATATACTACTATTCAGTTTTGTTCTGTTCTTTGTCAGACCTCGTTTGCTATAGTGTTTTGTGTTTTTTGCTCTCCTGAGTTCCTGAGTTTTGATTATTAAAAGTGTATTTTGAGATTATCTCCATGTTTCCATGGATTTCTCCTACAAACAACGTTACAGAAGGACTGAACAAAACTGTGATATATGAATATTCTAACTGTCCACCTCCACCTCCTGGAGCTGGGAGACAATATAAGATAAACATTTTTGTCTCACCACTTTGGCATTTATTGTTTCCTTTTATTTACAGATTATATTTCTTTTCTTTTTGCACTGTGATGCTTTAAGGGCAAGACAAATTCTACTGTTACTATTATTGTATTCATTTATTTATTATTTTTATGTTGTGTTTTATCTTTTTAGCACCTCAATATTGCAGTCAGTACTGTAGCCTCCAGTGTAACAAGCAATAAAACAGCACATAAACTGCCAGTCAAATCTGCTGACTACTAGAGTTGTGTTGTAACTCTTTGATTTGTTCATTTGTTGAATTCTGAATCTCATCTTTACATATCAAAAGATAAATAAGCAGACAGAGAAATAAATAATATGAATAGGATGAATGTTAATATACGTACACGGTTGATATAAATTTCATTATGTGAGTATGTATCATGGTGTGGCAAACACCACAGAACAGATGGTGCACAAATTGCATTTCTGTAAATAACAGCAAAGTGTCTGAGTGTTATCTTAAAGAGAATTAAACGCTACACATGATCTAATCACATGCTTCCTCTCTGACTTATTCCAAGTAGATTCCATGATGTGGTAATCAGTTACAGCTCAAGCATGCTTGATCTGTACTGTAAATTATCTGCATGATCAACCAGCTCAATATTTCTTTACTTTTCTTTACTTCTTTACTTTTCTCTACTTTCCTCTAAAATTACATTCTGCTGGTCACCAAAGCAATCACCCCTTTAACTGCCATCGACCAGCTGCGTAATGTCAGGGGAATAACAGATATATGCTACAACAATGTATCGACAATCCTGTGCTAAATGACAAAATTAGCACATAACTTATGATGTGTCATGATTAGGAATGTTGATTTAGTTTGGAGCAAAGATAAAGTATGAGAACAGAGAAGAGCAAACAATCCCTTGTATTCCCCAGACTCCCGAGGCTGACATGTCGGGAAGGATGCGAGTCATCTCGCAGTGGAACCACAGAAAATCATTACCAGCAGAGTCTGTTCTGCTCCTTTAAGCAAATTGTTTAATCACTGAATGGAATTGTGGGCAGATGGAGTAAATGGATGGCTGAAAGAATGATTTATCTCTTCTGTTTGGGAGTCTACGAGATGAAAAGGAGTCAAATCAAATGCATTGCGAGGAAATCCAACACAGATTATTTAGGAAACAAAGGAAATAGATGGACTTTTTACTTTTACTGCACCTCAGGGGCACAGCATTCGTCTCAACCCTGCCTAAACAGCTGACTCTGTACCTACAAGAAAGGTCTGAAGACACCAGTCTTCCCTGGATTTCAATTTAAAGTCTTCCAGTCTTTGTCTTCCCTGGAGACAATTTAAAGATTTTACATTTCAACCATGACTATGTACTGTCTATGCAATAAGAGGTTCTTAAAACTAGAAGAATAGAAGATTATTTCATTGAAGCTCATTGAAGATCATTTAAGATTATGACCTTCACAGAGAGGTTTAGTATTCCATTTTCCTCCACATTCTCTAGTGGCTACATTAGAGCTACTTGAGAAATCTGAGAATCTGTAGCATGTTTTTTAAGCCACCCATCTGTGAAGTGTTTAAATAGAAATAGAGTCCATAGATAGGGTCCCGTTTCACAGACAGCGCTAAGGTGACCTTTCAAAGATCATCCGGTTGTTCTGTGTTTTCCAGGAGAAAATGAAGGTAACATTTTAAAGGGGTTATTCTTGGAGAGAGATTATAGTTGGACTAGAACAAACATTTTATCTCAGACAGGTTCTGCTGACCTAAACACACCCATTCCATTAATAGAAACAGCACCTGCACAGTGGGATGTGCACTTTAGGTTGTATTCTATCATTTCGCACCTGCATGCACACACACGTGCACAAACAAACACAATTTCTGGCTGAATGAATCTTATAAAACTTTTGAGGTTATCAGCATTTCTATGTCATTTTTTGACCCCAAAATCAAGATAAATAAATGAAATTGAATAAATATTTTGCAAAAAACATTGTTATTATTACACATTAGACACATTATGACATTATTTCAGGATAAATATTTTATATTTTCATCCTGAATTTTTTTAACAGCAATAAGATAATCATTACTGAGAGAATGTAAATTGCAAACAAACAGACACAACAGACACAAAGACGCTGTTACGGTAAGGGGCTGGGCTGAACGGTTGTGTTTGTGACCAAAATGGAGACGAGGAACACGGAACTTAACGATAAAGGATATTTAATACAAAAGACAGAACTAGTACAAACACCAACCGTAAAAATAAAGGACGACGACAAATGCAGACAGCAGTGAAAACCAAAAAACAAAACACAGTGAAAGAAACATACAAACGAACCAGGGCAGAAGTATCCAAACGTAATCCAAAAGCAATCCAAGAACAAGAGCATAAATCCAAGACCAGGTAAGCAAGCGATAACTTAGAACTAGAAACACCGAGAGAACTACAAAAACCACCGACTAACATACAATAACCCACAACCGACACGAGAAAACCAGGAACTTAAATACACAGACTAATCAACTAAACACAGGTGCAAACAATCAAACAAAACCAGGAAGTGACATAAAACAGCAGTGACATCATTAACCTGTGACACAAACTAAACATTCAAATAAGAGTCTTAGCGCTCCTCGCTAGTCGCGGGAGCTGGACAACGTTACAGACGCAAAGAGCAGTTGAAAGACAGATGAACAGATCCTCTCCTCTACCCTTTGAAGTTTTTCTACTGGTTTTTCTGACCGCTCCTTCTTTCCAAACAGTGGAGGGGGAATATATTAAACACTGTGTAAAAATATCCTTAAAACCATCAATCACCATTCCAAATCACCTCTGGGAGACTTATGAAGAAAACATGCTGACTACTAACAAATACTTTGAGTATTCCCATTATATTACTTTCAGATGGAAATGTAATAGTGGCGCTTGCTAAGACTCCTATCACTACATAATACATTTTGACATGCAAAATGTTCCGCATTGTTTACGCTACATGAGCAGCTTGTAGTGGTGAGGGATGATATTATTTTTTTAAGTGATTTGACTGATTTTTCAGCTAGCGGACAATATAGTAAGTGAAAAAATAAGGTTTACACTGAGGACAGGACCAGAGACATATCTATATAGTTGATATTTGGAGGTTTTTCTTTTGAGTTGACCAGTAAATAACCATGTAGCAACTTTCTAGCATCTGGCAAACAACCACAACACCTTAGCATACTGGTGACCATGTTTTGCACAAAAACTGTAGAAATGTAGCTGTAAATGTATTTATTCTCAAGACTATATTGACTGTCTAATGGCCAGGAATTTTCTGGTCAAGCAGTTTCTATTCATCCAACTTCCAACAATCCAATCAATTTCCAAAGGAAGTTAGTTAGGAACAAAAGCTGTTTCACTCAGATATGCATCAGGGAAGAAAAGATCTTCACAACTTTCATTTCATAATGACTTTAAAGATTTGATTATTCTCATTAAACTTAAACATAAATGAATAAATTGATTTAAATCAATTCACTGGAAATACCTTTAGGGTTTGTATGTAACCCAGTTCCCTGGGGGGAGCAAAATGAATTCAAGTCTAAGCTGTGAAATCTAATGAACATGTGTGGTCCAGTCTGCAGTACCACAAACGTCACTAAGAGGTGCCCCCAAGACAGTGTCTTAGATGATGCTACACTTCTGGAGAGTGTGTCCTAATACCCAGGGGTGACACTAGGTCACAGGCCTCGTAGGTCAGAATAATAGCATCTGTCATCCAGTGAGATAAGCACTGTTTGGTGACTGCATTACCTCAGTTGCAACCACCAAAACAGACAAGGAGCTGAGAGGTTTAGGCCACTGGCTTGAGCAGCAGACATAGATCCTCAAAGCTCTAAAAAAAGCCTAAATAAAGGTGACTTATGCAGCAGAGGACAGAAGGCTTGAAGCACCACCGGGTGATTGGCAGTAGACAGCACCTTAGGAATATAGTCTGGTCTAAGGGGCAAAATGACCAGGGGAAAAATCCAAAAAGGCAGGGTCCACAGAAAGAGCCTGTAGATCATCAATCCTCTGAGCAATGTCAGTGCTTATAATACAGCCACCTTGAGAGTCAGACCCCTTCTAAGACTGACTCTAGGTGCTCAAAAATAGCCCCGGATAGGTCCCTTAAGACAGTAAAATGTCAAGATGGGACCCACGTATGACAGAAATGCCTCAGCCATCTGGCACTATGCAAAAAATGAGACACCAAAGAATGTTTCCCAATAGAGGCTCCATCAACAGGTTCATGGCTAGCAAAAACAGAGACCAAATAAACCTTTAAGGTAGCAGGAGCTATACCTTAGGAAGGAAGTGCTTCAACGCTAGAAGCACCGTCCTCATTTACAGGCATTATATGTGCCAGGAAAGATGACGGCCCTCCTACAGACCAAGGACTGGGAGACCATCTAAAAACCACACTCCAGCCCAGGTGAGAAACCAGGGTCTGAAAAGGTATGAAGCCCTTGGCACGTAACCCTTACTATCCCTAACAGGTGGTGGTTAAAAAAAAAAAAAACATTTTTTTGGGGGTAAGAACTGAAATGGTCTCATGTGTGGTAGACCTAAAGGAATCACATTGGCTGCTGCTGCAATAAGGCCTAACAGCCTCTGAATGTGGGGGACTGTTAGATTCTGACCTAGCTGAATGCTGCTCACAGCAGCAGGGATTGACTCCACACTGGGGATAGACTGGGCAGAAGTTTACACCCCCTCAACTGAACCTGACTGCACATGGACAGACAAGTGGGCTTTCTGAAGACAAGAAGCTAGTGATGTCCAACATTACATCACATGACTTTGTCATTCATTGATTGCGAGCTCACTCACTAGCGTTTGGTTTTCAAGTTAATTGAAAAAGAGAGTTTGAGTGAATGAATACAACAACTCTTAAATGACTCTTGTATGTGTGGAGATTCATTGAGTGTTTTGAATTAGGACTTGAATTACTCTTGAATAAGGCTTTGCCTTAGAGTTGATTCATTTAGTGTGAATTGGTTCTGAATGACTCTTAAATGACTCTTGACTCTAGGCATTAGATTACTTAGATTTGATTACTTTGTGTTGGGGCCATAGGGTGATTTTGAAGGCTAAATATATATCACACACACAGAAGCAGAATACAATGACTAAAGTTATAGAATCTAACTATATGCTACATTACACTAATATAAAATTAAATTACACTAATATAGAGTATGTATATTGGCTGTTTTACTTTGCTTTGGTTATAATCGTGTATTATGTTACATAATCCAATTCATCTATATCTTCTGTTCTCTGCTCTGTTTTGACAGTCAAGCATTTGACAGAATTCTCCATCTGTGACACTGTTGAGAATAGTAGGGTGCTTCTCACACAAGCATCCACACACATGAGAATAATCCTCAGGGATAAAACAGGCAACCAACCTAACTTTGCAGTTAACACACACACACAACAGAGGGATACAGTTCTTTAGGCTCCACACAATTCAGTGATTTGTTTGTCATTCATCTTTTTGGTGACAGACAGAGGTCAGACAGCTAAAGGATGGATGTGTATGTGATAGGCTGTCTGACACCAAATAGTGCTACAGCTCAGACAGGGGTTAAGGTTGGTTGTGACAAATCAAAGCGACAGACCCAGTTTATCTGACAGGCAACATGTGCTTGTTTTTTAGTATATTAACTCAACTTTGCCTTTCTAGAAAACAGCACACTGTTTTCTGGACAGATTTCTGGCTAGTAAATTATACACTTTGTAAACCCCTTGTAAATCAGGTGTTAATCCAAATAACATAATAATAATACTGCACAAGCAAAGCCATGATCCCTTGATTGTCATAGGTACAAGGCTTTATAGACAGTATGTTTGTGGGTGGTCAACAAAACGTTTCACCAATGAACCATCTTCCACTAAAGATGGTGCTCTATATGTATAACAAGAAAAGGGGATATAAGACATTCAACTGTGCACACATCTGCATCTCTGCTGTCCATCTAACAAGCTTCGAATTCAATTCCCCAATGTGCCCCTGGCTCTTTCTTTCACACATGGATTAAAGGCAAATTCTGCTTAGATTTGTGTTGTCTCCCAGATTTAGCAGTTTGTATTAAAAAGATGCAATTGGAGGAGACAGAGGGCACAGACATTCTCAAAATGCATGACCATTGTGTGAACACACACACACACATGCACGCAGTGAAAATGGATTTATTCAGTGACTTTTGCACTTCTTTAAATATTTGTATCCTATTTATAGCTTCTTTAGAGAATCAATTCCAGTGAGAATGGAAAATCCTGATGGAGATGCTGTATGCTTCAGTGACCCCTCCAACCACACTCCCGCCTTCATCCAAGCTGCCGATTTGATTTCTTCTGTTTTACCCTGTGTCTTTATAACTTCAATACGACTTTTGATTACAATTTATTAAAATTTATATAAAATTTATTTTGATCTTGATTTGTGATGGTTTCCGCTGGCCTTAGAAAAGTAATGTGATTTATCACAGAACGGTTAAGGCTGGGATTTGAGTTAAATGGCATGCCTTCAGTCTGTTTTCTCCTTTATTGTTTAATTCACATTTTCTGTTCATGTTTTAGATCATTAAATCTTTGATCAATAAACTGGAGATTAGCTACAGATCCGCAGCTCATTAAATGCTGATGAGTGATATTTTTTTTGAAGTTTAGAGTCTTGTAACAGCTTTAATCTGATCCCACACTTCAAAGTAAGAAAAAAAGCCATGAATTCCATGAAGAATTATAACAAACAGGTGACTTACACAGTCACAAGATGTTCTTGGCGGCTAGTAAACCTCCTGTCATCACAAATTGAAAGAACAATAAAAGTTGCAACAGAAGTCACATAAATCCTTAACTGCAAAAACAGAAAGACTGAAACTATATACCTTTGATTTTGTAAGCCATGCTTCATACTGATGGGCCAAACACAAGTTGTGAATTTAGTATCATTTAAGATATTATTGTGTCCTAAACAGTTATCAGTAATGCATGTACTGTAGTCCATCAACGTACATTTAACCTGTCATTGCATTTGTTTAAAATGTATAGCATTATTTGGCCTGGAAGCTATGGAAAATAAAGGATCTTGGATTTGGATTTTTGGCTTTTGGCTTTGGTGAGCTCATTACTGTTTTATGGAAAAAAGTCATGTGAAAGTTTTATGACATTATATAAAATATTCCATGTCTCCCCTTCCACAGAAACTCCATATTAGGGGTGGAAGTCAGCAGGGGCCTGCTAACATCTAAATTATGATAATATTGTCTTTTTGTTTAGTGTATTATGATTCTTGTGTCTATAACTTAGACCAGTTGTTACTGTAAATTTATATTTCTTATTCTCCTTCACTAAACTTTGGTGCTTTGCATGGGTGTTGTACTTCCCGTTTCCTTGTATTAACAGTAACAGATGCAGAAAACAGAGCATATAGAGAACAGCATACCAGTGTGTCTATGGCAGCAAACAATACAGATAAAATGCAGGCTACGCTGCAGTTTAGAAGTAAATTTTTTCAGAATAAAAAGTTATAGCCTAGTACATTTTTGGTCTATTTTAAGACATAATTAGGCAAACTTGCTTTTGAAATATTTCTTTCAAAGGAAACCTCAATAAAAATATTGATTCTTGCCGTCAAAATATTACATTACTTTGAAATATTAACCCCCCCCCCAACACACACACAGTTCTTCTTAAAATAATTTATAATTTTACCTTCTTTTTGGATTTTCAATAGACTTTTGCATTTCCTGATAAGGTAGGAGTTTAAACCATTTGGTTTGCTCCCTTTTAATGTTATTCACCTGGTGTTACCTTCTGAAGTTTGATTTGTTAGGCCACATACAGTTTGGTCAAGAGTTATTTAATGTTCTTAAGGTCTAATTTATCTTTTATCTAAAGATCTACAGTGATGATCACACTCAACCCATTCTCTCATATATAATAAAAACAGCACAAAAGAAAAATAAACTTAAAAGTACTCTCAATGTATTTGAGATGGTGTTTTTCTATAATAAATCCCTTCCCTTCCTTATGCAAACATGCATACAGGAAAGAATCCCAGAGAGACATGAGTTTATGCCATGTCCAGGATGAATTTCATTACACATCTGAGTACTGGGCTAATCCCTTTTGGCCACATTACAGAAATATTTGTGGATTGACGGCCAATGAGAAAGGACCACCAGAAACGTTCAAAAAACAAGATATACCGTTGCCACAAGACGTTTGGGTCTGTTTAAAATGTCTGTGTAATGTCTGGTACATTTTTCCCAGATTTTCAGAAAACAGGTCTGGGCAGTATTCACATACACTCACACTCAGATGCAATCAATACGCCTCGTTTATGACAACCTTGAAGTTGTATGAAACAAGATGATGTCAGGTTTTAATAGACAAATTTCTACACCAACACAAAAAGACAGATGGCTATGAATTTTATGACACAATGACTTTAAGAAGTCTTCACAAAGGGCCAAAGATATTTCACTTCATGTCATGTTCACTTTCAATTAAAGACCCCCCTTTGTACTGACTGTAATTTCTGTACAGGGTAATAATGAACTTAGGGCTCAGGAACCAACTATTTAATTTTTCTTATAGGTTTTCATCCTTTCACACTGTAATATCAGAATTTGAAGAGGCCAACACCTCTCACCAAAACTCAGTTCCAGAGGCCGGCTGAGAGCAGAACCAGACTTTAAAAGCTGCAATCTGTAACTTTTGTCTCTCAAAAAATTTACTTGTGAAATTATTTTCTTAACATGGATGACAAGTTTAAACTTGTTAAATTGACCAATCCATGACATGATATGACATGCCTTTGTTTACCAACTTATAGTGCAAATTGCAAAATGTATATTCATAAAGGCACATCACACCTACTGCATTTGGGCTGAATTTAGCACTAATTTTCTATGCAAAGCATTTAAAATATAACATCCATTTGCTTTTTCATTCCTGAAACATAAGTCAGAGAAATATTGATACGTTCTTCATATATTTTTCATTGTTTACATCAGATTTTTTATATGAGAGAATCATCCATTATTGTTGTATTGCTGTTGCCCACACAGAAATGATTCATATTCCACAAACAGGTGATAAGTTTAGTCTTCACAACTTTGTTGTTATTAAGCAGTAAGTTTGTGCACCTGTTAGCTTACATATAATGTGATACTGTATTTCTGACATGATCATACACAATTGCTATTAGCAAAACATTAGAGTGGCTACAATTTTTAGGTATTTAAGTAAATTATTTATGTAAATTATAAGGACAAAAACATTGTTTGGGGCAGATTATTGTTTGAATTATGTGTCTATTGGCCATTATTGCTGTTACGAAGCCGGGCCCCCATGCTATGTGGGCTCTTATTATGAAATGTTGTTGTTGTCTGTTGCCGTCACCTTCTTCACTTCCTGTTCCAGATAATCGCCATCACATGTGTCACCGTGATTAGTGTTCTGGTGTGGGTTATTGTTTGGTGTTTGGTGGTTTCAAGTGAATTTCTAATGTGGATTACTTCTCGTGTGTTCTTTCCGGCTTTTTGAATTTTTGGACTTTTCCGTTGTGGATTACCCTCTTGGACTTTGGTGTTTTGGATTATCGTGTTCTGGATTTACTGTGTCTTCATCTTGGATTGTTCCGCCAGCAAGAGACATTCACAGACGCGAAAAGTGATGCCATTGATGAAGCTCGTCGTGGACTTGCGGTGCTGAGTTTTTTCTGGATGGGACCGCTCTGGTTTTATTGTGGGATTTTGATCGGCGGATCAGTGACGTGTGCCAGGGACTGAACATGACTGAAAGCAGTGAGTTTGTGCCGTGTGTGATTCCAACATTGCCTCTTTATCGTCGGATGGACGTAAGTTAAGTGAATTACTTTTCGAGCCTCGTGGACTGGGATCGATTATTCTGAACTCTACAGCCGTTATGTGCACCACTGAACTGGGCCCCAACGTTAAAGTATGCGTACATTCTTGACTGTGTTACTGATTCATACCAAATTTGCATATGGGACTGAGAGAGATGTTATAAATTGTGAACCCCGGGGATTTTTTTCTTTCTTTTTTTGTGAAATCTGAATTTGTGTTTCTTGTTTCTGAAGTATTCAACTTAAGCAAGTTTGTGAATTCTTATCTCGTGTTAATTTGAAGGTAACAAAGTAAGGGAAACAAGGTTAAGAAGTATAGTAACAGACAAATAACAAATCTTAAAACACAGAAGGTGATCCAAATCTTTTATTAACTGAAAACCATTCATTCATATGCCCTTGAGTAAAAGAGTTTATCTTTATCTGTGAAATTTACTATTCTTCATAAATTTATATTTTTTATTTGTTTCACTCTTTATTGTTTTCCTAAAAGTCATCCTATTAGTGTACAAATAAACCTTTGTTATTCCTTTTTTCTCATAATCTGGTATTTCATTGTTTTTTCAATAGTTAATTCATTCAACAAAGTTACAAATTCCGAGGAAAATATAAATACGAACTGTTTTACATAATTCATTTTCAAAGTAATTGCTGAGTGGTATATTGTACAAGAAAAAAAAAACTGTTTTAAATTTAAAGATAAAAACACCGGCCAATTCACCATTCAACTGCCGGGAACCCAGGTTTCTTACTTAAGCCGGTATTTAAATTAACCCCTAGGGTTAAGAAAAGAGTTACATTTTTGGAGGCACCGCTTGGATTTGTTTTTCCCCTGTTTACCAGTTTCTTTGTATTTTACATTTTAGATTAGCAGCGGAAAGTGAACAGTATACCTTTTTGTTTATTTTGCCTAGCAACTTGCCTTTAATTTCAAAGTATGGATATTGTGCAGACTGTTCAGTGGAGCAGAGAGGAGAATGTTAGCTCCTCACGTGCCATTGCATTGTAGTGATGACACTATTGAGAAAGTGTTGAACACAGTAAAGGTTTTTGGTTGTACTAAAATTTGTGGTCGCCGTGGTGACGTAACTGGCAAACAGCTGTTCGTTTTAGTGGAGACTAGTACTGACCTTGATCCAAGTACCTTACCCCCTGAAATAGGTATTGAGCAGGAAGCTGGGCCCTGGCGTGTTCACTGTGTGGGTAGTCTATCAGCTGATGATCCTGCTGCTGAAAATGATGCCTTTCAGATTAAGTTGTTAGCCTTATTGCAGCAGGAGGGTAAGTCTATGGATGAAGTAAAGGCCATAGTAATGGAAGACCAGTCTCCTAAATCTGATATCAGTGTGGATCTAGTTAATGCCATAGGTAAATTAGTAGACAGATGTAATCAAGCATCTGGTGATGGACCTAGTTACCGAAAACTGAGATTGTTCTTAAGCCTAAAACCTGTTCCTCCAGGCGAGAAAGAGTACGAAGTCTGGATGGAGCAGGCTGCACAAATGATCAGTAAATGGCAATGCACAGAGGCTGCCAAGAAACAACGCATTGTTGAGAGCTTGTGAGGTCCTGCTGCTGATATTGTCAGCTGATATTGTCCACAGAGCCTTGTTGAGGGGTGGGATTGATGCAGCTGGCATAAATAGAGCCAGAATGGAGCAGCTAATTAAGAGAGCACTTACCAATGATATGGTTGCTTTGCGAATCAGAATGACTCACACTTTGCAGAGTCCTCCATCTTTTTCACACTTGATGAAGGAAATACGTGAGGAAGAACAATGGGTAGGGAAATGCAAGGGAAAATGTTAAAGCTTTAGTTGCCACTGTCGTCTCTCCCCAGGCATCTGTGCCGTCTGAATTACAAAACCTGAAGAAGGAGATTAAAGAGCTATCTACTCAGGTGAGTCAACTGTTGAACGTGTCTACTGTGACTTCTGATTGTGCTCCCCAGAAAACACCCATTAAAAACCCTGAGAGTCTGAACCGAGACAATTCCCAAAGAGCTAAACCCACCCAGCCACCAGTGCCCGGGATCTTTTGCTACAAATGTGGTGAAGATGGACATAAGAAGTGGGAGTGCAAAGCTGATAAAGATGCATCGCCTGCAGGAAAACTGGGAAGGAGCTCCGTGAAGGAATGGCACGGGGCTTCTGAGACAACACATTCCACTTGTGATTCATTCATGCTTGATGCCGGTAAGCCAAAATTGCCAACATTATCTGAAACACTTGGATCTTCAGCCTGTGGAAAACCTTGAGATTTGGGGTCTAAGCTCACATAAAAACCCCTATGACGGATATTTGCCCCTCAGACTTGAGTTCACAGAAAGTATAGCTGGAGTGCATCAAGTGATTGACATGCTTGCCATTGTATGCCCAGACCCTGTATAGGAATAGAAATAGCTATTTTGCTCGGGACCAACACTAGCTTGGTGAAGAAGTTGCTCGAATCTTGTCGTAAACAGGCTGGTGAGAAATTCTTGAATGTGCTGACCATACATCCCGTAATCAGAGAGGCATATGAGACTATCCAGCACACGGATATTACACAGGATAACCCAGACAAGCATGGAACAGTTTGGTTCGTGAAGCATAACCCTGTTGTCCTGAAACCAAATCAAACTCTGCAACTTCCTGGTCTGCTCAAGTTTTCTGGTCAGATGACTGAATCACTAGTGCTAGTGGACAGAGCAGCAGTTGGGGACACAGGCTCTCATTATCTAGAGGTAAGGCCTGAAGTTCATTCAGCATCCGTTGTATCTAGTTGCAGAGTCACAGTGACCGTCAGAAATATGTCTACAAAAGAAGTATGGGTGAAGCAAGGAACTCCTCTTGCTCATGTTTTTCCAGTATCCTTAGTTCCACAATTTACTGCTAACCAGCCACCAGAGCAAAATACTTTGTCATCTGCCTTGTTTGACTTTGGAGATTCTCCAATGCCAGAGGAAGCAAAACAATGCTTGTGTGAGAAGATGATGCAGAGAAAGAAGGTGTTTTCTCTACATGAGTGGGATGTGGGATGTTCAAAAAGCACCACTCATGAAATAAGGTTGAATGATTCACGCCCTTTCAGAGAAAGATCCGTCTTGCCCCCGCTGACTTGGAAGATGTGCGATTGCACTTACAAGAACTGCAGAGTAGTGGCATAATATCAGAGTCCCACAGCCCCTATGCTTTGCCCATTGTGGTGGTGTGCAAAAAGTCTGGGAAGGTTAGAATATGTGTGGACTATCGGACGCTCAACCAACGGACTATACCAGACCAGTATACTGTGCCCCGCATTGAGGATGCCCTCCATAGTCTTTCTGGAAACAGATGGTTCAGTGTTCTCGACTTGAGGAGTGGGTACTATCAAATACCCATGAGTGACGTCGACAAGGAGAAGACTGTGTTCATCTGCCCCGTGGGGTTCTATCAATTTCATATCCTCTGCAGTGTGCTCCAAGACAGCGTATGCCCGCAGATGCCCTGGGGCATATGCTGTCTTGGAGCGCACTGCAGAGGATATGAACTTTTTGGAAGTGCTAGTATACTTGGACAATTTAATCGTCTTTGGATGAATCATTAATGAGCACAAAGAGCGCCTTTTGAAAGTCTTTGATAGGTTGAGGGACCAAAGATCTCCCTTGACAAGTGTCAATTCGTCAGGACTTTGGTGAACTAGGGTTTTGTGGATATTACAGGTGGTTCGTGAATGATTTCTCGAAGTTGTCGACCTCTCCATGAATTGCTGCAGGGGTATCCATCTTCTGCCGGTACTGCAAAGAAAAAATTAACACCAAATCCTGTTACAAGTCCTCTGAACCATCTGGATCCAGATGGACAGCTTAGTGTGATACAGCCTTCCAAACCTTGAAAAAGTGTCTGACTCAAGCTCCAGTGCTAGCCTTTGCGGATGCCCAAAAGCCATATGTTTTGCACGTGGACGCGAGCATGAATGGGCTTGAAGGAGTTCTGTATCAAGAACATGAGGAAGGATTACGCCCCGTCGCTTTTATCAGTCGCAGCCTTTCCCCATCAGAGAGAAACTATCCAGCTCATAAACTGGAATTTTTAGCTCTGAAGTGGGCTGTTGTGGATAGACTGCACGACTATTTTTACGGTGTGCCATTTGAGGTTAAAACTGACAATAATCCTGTAACCTATATAATGAAGTCAGCGATGCAACCGGTCACCGTTGGCTGTCTGCCTTGACCACTTACAATTTTAGTTTGAAATACAGACCTGGCCGAAAGAATGTTGATGCAGATGCGCTATCTAGGCGTCCACATACTCACCTAAGTGCTGATGGCGAGTGGCAGGAAATTCCAGCTGTGGGTATAAGGGCTCTTTGTCAGGCTTTGTATGTGTGGTGCAACAGGCTGGGACACATATGTCTCCTGTTCCTAAAGCTTACTCACCTGTTCTTAGTCCTTGTGAACTTCAAACAGTCCAGAGCAATGATTTGTTTCTCGGAGAAGTGTGGAGAGCTGTTTTTGATAAAAAACCTTCCAGTAACATCCAGAGCATCCACCCTAAGATGAAGATTCTGAAATAAGAGTGAGAAAAATTGTCAGTGGATAATAGATTGCTTTACAGAACTGTTTGGCAGAGTGATCACAGGGTAAAAAGACAGCTTGTACTGCCAAAACAAATCCACGGCAGAGTGTTGAAGTCTTTGCATGACGAGATTGGACATCTAGGCTTGAAAAGTCCTATGGCCTAGTTCGTGACCGATTTTACTGGCCACACATGAAGCGTGATGTAGAGGCTTACTGTAAGACATGCGAGCGCTGCATCAAAAGGAAGACGTTGCCTCAAAGGGCTGCTCCATTGTCTCACATGCAGAGTTCAGGACCTATGGACCTCGTATGTTTTGATTTTCTTTCCATCGAAGCCGATTCTCGCAATGTGTGTAATGTATTGGTGGTCACTGACAAATTACACACATTGCGCTTTTCCCATGAGGGACCAAAAAGCTTCTACAGTGGCAAAGACTTTGTGGGAAAAGTGTTTCATACATTACATTACGGTCTTCCTACTCGAATACACTCAGATCAAGGAACGGATTTTGAGAGCCAGTTGGTGTCTGACCTGCTGCTTATGCTAAGGGTAAAGAAATCTAGAACATCACCTTATCACCCGCAAGGTGATCCCCAGCCTGAAAGATTTAACAGGACCTTGTTGAATATGCTGGTTACCCTTGAGCCTAGTCAGAAAAGTAAATGAAGTCAGCACATAGCGTATCTGGTACATGCATATAATTGTACTTCCAATGAGGCTACTGGTTTCTTTCCTTACTTTTTGATGTTCGTCAGAGAGGCTAGATATTTGTTTTGGTGTCTCTGCCAATAATACATCACCTGTGTCGTACTCGAAGTATGTGTCCAAGATTAAGCAGGAATAGGTAATAAAGCAAGGTACAATCAGAAAGTCCGCTACCATAACTTAATGTGGGTGACAGAGATTTAATTCAAAACCTTGGCCTCAAAGGAAACAAAAGCTTGCAGATAGGTGGAGTGCCAATCCCTATGTAGTGGGGGGTCAGTTGTCTGGTATTCCAGTGTATTGTTTGAAACTCGCTGATGGTAATGGACCCACCAAAGTCATGCATCGAAATCATCTCTTGCCTTTAGGCCAGGAAGTTAGATTGAGTCCTCAGGTGGATCTTGGTCCTACTCCCTCTCCTAGAGCTTTGAGGTGTAGGAGAGCAAAAGAGAAGCGTAAAACTGCTCAGTCAGAAAACTCACCCCTTGTAGTCTGACTTTGGGTTTTTTGCTGATGATGTGGCAAACATTTCTTCTCCAGTGACAGAAGAGATACAGAGTAAAACTGTACAAGCAGTAGAACGTGCAGAGTCTGGTGATGCTCACAGTGTTTAAGAAATACCAGTAATCCTATGTCAGAGTGAAATTTCTGATGTTCAGCTAGAAGCTGAAGATAGACATAGTGAAGTAGTTGATGATATAATGACTGAAGCTCCTCAGAGTACTTTACAGACCACCACTCCTACTAATACTGAAACTCAGCTAGAGATTGTACCTCCTGAAGTACGTAGATCAAGTAGAGAGAGAAGGCCTAATACTAGATTTACCTACGATACGCTGGGTGTGCCATATATACAGTCTGTATCCTCTCAACGCTGTGGTATCAATGTAGCATGCTTGGTGGTGTAATCCCAATGCCTTGTGTAAAATATGTAACAACCAACCTGTACTTGTGCCCTATAAACAGATGGTTACCATCTACTCTATGCATGGTCCTTTTGTAACCAGCATGGGGTCATACTGGATTTTTGGTGGGGGGAATGTGTAGGGACCCCTAAAACATGCTTAGGTTTTAAAAATGCAGAACATGTATTTTGTTTTTGTTTATTTCTAATACATGCATTAGCATTATTTCATTGCTCAGATGGTTTTATGTATATCCACTGATATAATATATTTAATCAAGTGTATTATTGTGGACCAATGACTGTTGAGCATCTTCAAGGTTGCGTAACGTGAGCTACACAAGGAAGATGGGGGAGGAGCAACGCACATGGCAAGGAGAGGCTGCACGTGAACTGTGTGCGTGAAATTCAGTGTTGTTGTCATTTTGGAGGCCGACTATATTTGTAATATAAGGCCCAAGTGTAAGGGAACAACCCTCGTTTTATATGGTTTGTTTGCTTAAAGTATTTTTTTTCCTTTCCTTGTTGTTTAATTTGCGATCGTTTGAGTCACCCCGTGTGTGCCGCCAGCAAGAGACATTCACAGACGTGAAAAGATTGATGAAGCTCGTCATGGACTCGCGGTGCCGAGTTTGTTCTGGATGGGACGCTCTGGTTTTATCGTGGGACTGAAAGCAGTGAGTTTGTGCCGTGCGTGATTCCAACATTGCCTCTTTATCGATCGATCGATGGATGGACGTAAGTTAAGTGAATTACTTTTCGAGCCTCGTTGACTGAGAGCGATTATTCTGAACTCTACAGCCGCTATGTGCACCACCGAACTGGGCCCCAAAGTTAAAGTATGCGTACATTCTTGACTGTGTTACTGATTCATACCAAATTTGCATATGGGACTGAGAGAGACGTTATAAATTGTGAACCCCAGGTTTTTTTTTGTGCTTTTTTTTGTGAAATCTGAATTTGTGTTTCTTGTTTCTGAAGTGTTCAACTTAAGCAGGTTTGTGAAGTCTTATCTTGTGTTGATTTGAGGGTAACAAAGTAAGGGAAACAAGGTTAAGAAGTATAGTAACAGACAAATAACAAATCTTAAAACACAGAAGGTGATCCAAATCTTTTATTTACTGAAAACCATTCATTCATATGCCCTTGAATAAAAGTGTTTATCTTTATCTGTGAAATTTAGTATTCTTCCATAAATTTATATTTTTTATTTGTTTCACTTTATTGTTTTCCTAAAAGAAAAAGTCATCCTATTAGCGTACATATAAACCTTTGTTATTCCTTTTTTCTCATAATCTGGTATTTCATTGTTTTTTCAATAGTTAATTCATTCAACAAAGTTACAAATTCTGAGGAAAATATAAATATGAACTGTTTTACATAATTCATTTTCAAAGTAATTGCTGAGTGATATATTGAACAAGGAAAAAAAGTAATTAACAACTGTTTCAAATTTAAAGACAAAAACACTGGCCAATTTACCATTCAACTGCCGGGAACCCAGGCTTAGGACTGGGGGCTTGTAACACCTCACTGAATCACATTCTAACTATGAACATATCTGTCAAATACACTTATGATTCTGATGCATCATCCATTTTCTAAATGAATAACAAATGCTGCAAAGCTTGTCTGTGACAGACTTACTGCACAGACACATTTCAGGCAGACTGAAAGAATATTATTAATCCTCAGGTTCTAGCTCTAGCATTCTCCATTTACTCTCCTCTGGAGATGTGGGTATATCCTCATTGATGCTTATCTGCAAGCCGACAAACAAATGACAGAGAACTTTACATCCCATAATCCTCAGTAGGACTGCTGGGCAAAGTGTGACTGTTGATTGACATTAGCATGATATGGGACAACACAGAGTGACTGAGGTGTGTGTGTATGTGATTGTGCATGTGTGTATATACGTGCGCGAACCAACACAAAAGACAGAAAAACAAAACGGGATATCACAATCATCGAGGGGCCTGTTTCTCCTGAGGCATGATGCCATTGAACTGTGTATGTTTGTGAGGAAAGTGAGCAGGAATAAGAGAAAAAGGGGATGTGATTTCTCCATAGACCCGCTGATTGGTGCACAACACACTTTAAACTTTAAAACAAGTTTTTTTCCATACTGCAATCCCAAAGATTCTGTGTCTTTTTAAGACTGCAGTGGAGAGTTCTTACTGCTTCACTCTACTCTGCCATCCAGAAAATGCCAGACAGGAAGATCACAAAAGAAAGGGGATTAAGTGAAGAGTGGGCAACCTCATGGTTTGGATCAATTGTAAGTGTGTGTATGTGTCTGTTTTGCCTAGATTTATGAGGCTTTCCGGTACCCATCTTTCGGAGAAGTGGTATAATCCCCTGCTGCATGAAACACTGTTCTGGGAACACCTTGGTTTTAAATAACCAAAGTTAGATATCGAAATTCTAATAAATTCTAAATAGCATCATAAAAATCCTTACCAAAGAAGGCAATGTCAAATTCATTCAAAGAAACAAGAAGCCTGAGGTGCTGGATAAAGCGAGAGAAATGTTTTGTGCATTATTAAAAATTGCTTATTTTAACTGAAAATGATTATTTAGCCTATATTTGTGTGTGCTTTGTATTTTATGATAATTAAAGCATTGCACCAATTCCATAAAGGTTTTGTCAGGCTAATCAGGCCCCAGAGTTGCTGCCTATGAAAAGCATTCCAAATCAGTTTCTTACAGTTTAAGCATCTGTCTGTTAGGACACTGGCTTTGTAGAAAAGTCTCTTCTCAAAGTACATACAGTTAATTGAGGTGGAAGAAATCACTAAACACGACAATGAAACATTGTTTTCACAGAGATATTGTAGTGCAATCTGTCAATATCAAGTACTATGCTGATCACAGTAAAGTGTATCTGATTAGGTCTGCAGGTATAGGCAAACAAACCTTGATATATAGCCTTTCAACAGGGGACAGAGATTGATCTTAATCTGGAGTGACCTTCTTTATTCAATCATTCCTCTGAAGGCTGGCTGTCATCCTGTCTTTTATACTCACATTTTAACTCTCTATTTGTTCCTCCCAATCTCTCTGTACAAATAAATTTGAACTTAAGTGTCTTTTTGTGTCCTATCTCAAGATCCCAAACTTTAGATGAGTTAAAACACCTGCCCTTGATTATGTAAATTCATGTATTAAACACAGTTTAAATTTCAGGTTGGCACCGACCAATAAAAAAGTGCAAAATGCTCGGCACACAATGGCAAGCAGTGGGGTGTGATGTTACAGAGGGCCCACAGCAGGACAGTAACTGAACATTCAGGATCTATTGATGCCGCCCCAGAGAGAATGTCAGCTCCCCACAAAGACACAGATAGGGGATGTGCCAGTGTAATGGTGGCTTATTCATTAAAGGAGTAGAAGAGAAAGAGAGACCTTTATGGCTGAACCTTAATCTTCAGTAATAGTACATTACATATATTTAGGCGATTCTAAACCTTATTTAAGGTGGCTTTAGCCTCTGCCTTTAACCTCAGACACATAATCTATGATTATGTGTGGCCCCTATTATGCTTACTGCAAACAGTGACTGCAATAAGTTTCTTTTCAGTGTATTTCACTCTGAACCCTCGTCTTATAAACTTTAAAGTTTGTTACATTAAGTATTTAGTGGCAGACCCTGCCATAGGCTTATTGACACATTCATTTAGTGTGGCGCTTTTCTCAAGGGCAGCATTGGCTGTGCCCCCGTACAGCTCTCAGACGCGTACTTCAATTCCCTCCTGCTCGCCCACAGTCCACTGCTCCACTAACAGCACAAAACAGAATGGAACTAAATACACTGATCATCTGCTATATGAAACTATATTCTACATTATGCAGTATATACTATATTATGTTATGCTATGCTTTACTATGTTTTATATAGTATTGTATCATATCATATAGCATAGTACAGTATAGCATTGCATTCACACATGCTGACTTTACTGGTAAATAACCATGTGAATGAGACCTTGTGTGAATTATGTGTGAATGGGACCTTTTAAAAAATACCATAAAAACAGCTCTGGCAATCTACCAGTAAGAGAAGTTGCAACATTATCAGTAAATTACCAGTAAAATGCTATGTGTGACCACGGAACATGATTACCGGTAAGCATCCAGAAAGCGCTGACAAAGAAGTTCACCAATTATAACATTCAGAATCAGAATGGATGACACATTTACTCCACACCGTTACAGATGTCAAAGCAGCGATGTTTGTCTAATACAATGTTGTTGGGTCAAACGCAACTTCGTGAATGTAAACGTTTGCCACAAAAATGACAACATCAATAAAAATATTAACCGCATACGTTGGTAAACAAAGTCAAACCCTGTCACGTTTTAAAACACAACACCTGCAAGCAGTACAGCCATTTAGAGCTTACTTGCGGTTAATGACATCACAGAGTTTATGAATATTTTGATACTGATGTGTAAATGGTATTTAACTGGAAAAAGACAGAATGCCATTGCGTATGTAAACGGCACATTTGTGTATTTCCTTGCAAACTCATCCAGGTAATTTACAAGAAATACTATATGAAAGAGGCTATAGTGTGGTACAGTACAGTTTAGGGCTAGGTCTTAACCATTTGCTTAACCATTGCACCATATACATCAATCCAAACCCATACTTGTTTATTCAATACATTTTAGAATACAAAAGAAATATATTTAGCGGCATATTTACTAAAGGCAACAAAACAGGACCAGGACAGTGTAGAGTATGAACATGATTACGAATGCTGTTTTGTCTATTGTAGTTCAGGAAATGTTGTGTAATCACTTAGATACAGTTACAATTACACTAAATAGAGAAACTATAAATAACTCAACAATGTCAACAGAATATAGAGTGAAAAAGATTGGATGGTAGAACAGATTTCTCCTATTTCCTCAATCATAACCCAATCTATTGTCATTTTTTTTGCTTCCCCAATATGACACACAAGCAACCAGCGCAGATAGTCAGCAAGGGAGGAATTAATCACCTGTGAAATGCTTTCGGCCCCCTTAGAAATGAGAGGAATAATAATTTGAGTATGACATATGTGGGTAAAAACCCCATAGCTGTGAGCGTGTAAGTGAGATGCATCTGTAGCAGCTAAACTAAAGTTTCAAACTTACTTCTGAGCTGAAAAGATTATTTATCCACTCAGAGTTTACAAAAAAAACATTTGTCTACCTCGTTAAAAAGACTAACAAATATCACAACTGGTTCAGGCTGGTTTATGATAGTTAGTGCTGGTTTGATGCTGTCTTACATCGTTAATCAGCATGTTTTTTCTGATTGAACTATTATATTAGCTATACTGGTTATATAGCTGGGAAAGCTATATAAAAACCCTGATGATTATGACCAGCATCCAAAATACAACATGCTGGTGACCCACAGGGTTTATATCAATATTCTTTATAACTATGACATTTCTTGTAAATTTCTTGTTTATACACAAACTATATCAGTTTAGTGTGCAATTAAATCAAAACCACAAAGGATCATTTCTACAGATTAAATTATTTTTACTATGCATGCCAACTATAAAGTGTATTTTGTGCTCTTTTTGAATAAAAGTATCTACTAAATTAACAAATGTAAATGGGTATCTTATTCCTCTGATTTTATCGTCTTTATACAGATGCATGCATGCAAATGCACAAAGTCAAAACAACTTCCAGCCGAAGTTCTGACCTGCACTGCTGACACCAGTCTCACATTTAAAAAGTGTAACAACTGGAAACCAAAATTGAGCATGGGTCTCCACAGACATGTCACATCACAGAAACACCTCACTTGCCAAGCCATGTGAAAGGAAGAAGAGAGAGAAGTAGTGACCGTGGCAAATATTCTTCTACACTCATAAATACTGAACTGCTGAAGAGGAATAGGCCCTACATTTTTGCTATTCTGATCAGTCAATTGCCTTCCAGAGGGTCGTCCTTGTACAGACAGAGAGCATGAACTATGCTCTCCTCTTTGGCACAACTGAGCACAATCCCTCTTGGAGCAAAGTGTTACAAACTGCAAAATATGTTTGCTTAGGTAACCTTAAAAAATGCTCTTACAACTTAAATAACTGAGTGAAAAATATTACTTGAATCAACCTGACTACTTTGTTACACCTACAAAACCATCAAGGTGTAGCCTACTTTTGGTCCCCATCATTCTCCTGTCTTGCCAAACATTGTTGTCACTGCTGGACCCTTCAACATCATTTCGCCATTGTCCTCTAAATACATGCAAGAATACAAATTTGTAGAATAATGTATTGTTTTTTTCTTTAAGAAATTAAATGTACTGCAGTAACTGAATGTGCTACATTCTGAAAGAAAAATATATTTAGAAGCATATTTATTAGTCAACAGAATGGTGTTAGTACAAAAGTCATTTGTTACAGTTAAAGTAGAAATATAATAATGTTACCACTTTTACTGTGTTACCACTTCATAAAGTAGTATTTTATTATACTATAGCTAAGATAATAGCAGCATAGCCTTTAGTCTACTCAAGTCTACTCAAACTTTCGAAAGTAAAAAGTGAGTGACAAGTGTGTGTCCTCTCTGGACATCACAATGCCCCTTTGTGTGATTTGTCCCGACAGTGATGTTGCCCAGGGAGCTGTGACATATGGGTTCTCACCTGTATTTTGACACCTCAAAAAGACTATCTCAGGGTGAAAAGGCCAGAGAAACGCCCCCACACTCTTGGGATGCCTTTAGTCTCCAGGCAGCAGCAGTGACTGGGAGGTTGTTTTTAAAGCTTGTCTCTGGAGCTGTAATCCAGGGACATGGGAACATTGACTAAATACAGTCCTGGGCCCCACTTACATACCCTACTGCCTGCATCAATTCATATTTATGAGAGAATGTTGCACAATTACGCATGAACAATTCTGTTCGGATGATGTCAGCCGTATTGCGTCAATTCTCATCTTATTACAACGTCTATTTTTCCAATCTAATGTACTCGTCCTCTGTCTTTCTGTCGGGTGCGTGTCTCTTCATCTCCCCGTTACGCATCAGACTGGTTCCCCCTTTAGCGGAAAGGAATCTGTAAACATCGCATTGAACACTGAACCACTAAAGTGGTCATAAATCCACAAGTTACAATAGATGCTCAAAACGACCCCTTGCCACCTAACTATCATTAATTAATCATTACTTTTAATCAGCTAAAGGCAAACGTGCCTCAGCAACTGCTTATAAAATGAACATGACCGAAGACATGATGATAAATCTGCCCCCATATTTCATGACTGACATGTAAAACTTGACTGCTCAGAGCAAAACGCAACATGTAAATGTCTCTAGAAGAGAAATCATTTTCCACTCTTTATAGACAGTGAATTTAAAATAATTAAGGAATGACTAGTTTAAGGTCATGACACTATTTTATGCAAATGTTTGACTTAATGAGTTAATATAACTTTAATAAGATTTGTATCTCTATTACACAGAAGAACTACCGATACTGATGTCATTAAAATGAGCTTTTATATCCTTCCCAATGTGCACATTTTAAACCTGCGCAGAGGATACTAGTCAAACCATGAGTCGCCAAATGAGCTTATGTCTGATTTTAAAACGTTTAGTTAAGTGATTTTCGTTTTTAATTCATCTTTGAACCTAAACTGGTTTATATAAATAACCCTAAACGATAGGGTAGTCTGACTTTCATTTACTTTTTTATGGATGAGTCACCGACCACACGCAAAAACGCATGCGGGAAAAATACTAAATGCAGTTTTAAATGCTTTTCTAAGGAAAACGAGGAATGCTATATAGTAAAAACATATATATTTATTTAAAGCGATTGGAACAGACAAAGCCACAAGTGTTTTCTCGCACGCGAAGAAGAAATGTTACTTAAGCTTAACTCACCCTTCAAGAAAGTGTCTTTCTCCTTTCACCTGCCCTTCGCGGGATGCATTCTCGCGCTTGTCGCTCGTTTATTTGGTCTTCTCTCAGTTTCATTGATCACAGATTCCTTAGAACGCAAGCCAGTGGCAGGATGGTCGCGCTCATTCAGACTGATGAGCTGAGAGAGAGTGCGCGCGCGAAGTCATTGCCTGCAACCAGCCGCATACCAAACGTGATGATCCACCGGCTGTCTGCTATGCAGCTGAGCTCTGGCGCACGGCCACGAATTGCGAGGGTGGTGGCCAGTCAACCTGTATCTTTAGGACTAAGCAGTCGGCTTTAATTACTATAAATATGCAGTTATCGCACGATTAATGACTTTTCTCCTCATCCAGAAAATTTTAAGTCAAGCATCTTCCTTTCATTATTATAATAACTGGAGTGGAACTGCAGCTGATCAGAATTTAATATATTTAGCCAATTTTTTAATTGCATTACTTGCATTACTCATTAACGAGCTAATGGGTAAATCTTACAAGCATATATATGTCAAATTTGACCCAAAATTTTAAAACAATAATCATTGATGATTTTCATTAGATTTCCATGCCATGATAAACAAATTTTTTTGTGGGTGAAATATGACTTGACAGGTTTGGTGAGAGTCACCAGTGTAACTTAAGTGTGATCACGTCTCTTATGGAAAAAAGTCTGGAACCTTCCAGGGTATGACTAATTGAACATAACAAAACGTATTGTCAAGGAGCCAATTATAAATGACTGCATGATGCGGTGTGGAGCCGAGTATGATTAGATGGGATTTGCAGTTGAGCATTTTGGTACCAGCACAGTGCTGAGTGCAATGTGTTAAATTATACAGACCCGGCTTGGCTCCTACAAATACTTTGCTTTGCCCCTGACATATCTTTTGTGACAACAGCAGAGACCTAAGCTTCACCCTTAAGCCAGGCTAGAATAGATCGAATGAAAGCATGGAGGCCAAATGAACTCCACAAGGGTTAGAGGGCAAAAGGATCTAGGTAATAAAATAGCAGGTCAATTTAGAACCAACTTACATGTTTCAAGTAGCTTATGACCATAAAAGTCGGCACTCATTACTTGGTCTGCTAGTGTTACAGAGGAATAGCCTTGTATGCATGTCCATATGATTCAGGATTGTAGCTGAAAAATATTCAACCTAGAACAAATCCTAACATGTGCTCTGAGTTTTTCTCTGGGTAATACACTCTATCAGAACTTCTTATGTGCATTAGTGTCTTACTAAGTGGGCTTTACATAAGGGGGTGAGCACAGACCCATGAAGATAAGTAAGGAAGTTTCTCCTCTCTCACCCAGGCTGCTGGTAAGGCTAATGGGACAGGACTATCTTTTCTCACCACACACAGACACGCATGCTCACATACAGAGCATATTCAAAATGGCTGAAAGGTAATCCTGCCCCCCCCCCCTCCACCTTAGTCAGCAGACAGGGTCATTAGACTACTTCACAATAATGAGGGATATTTCAGTCAAATTTCCCCACTTACCCACAAAAGGTACTTTCGGAAAATGTCAAATGACTCTTCCTGCCTTCCAGCTCCACATGAGCATGCACTCACTCATACACACACATACACACGTACCACCAACCTCCTGCTGCACACACATCTATCATTAAGGGCTTCGTAGAAGAATAGAACATAGCAGAGACACAAAGGAATGGAATCATAATTTTTTTTAGCCGGTGAGACGGGTGAAGCTGGTGCGGCTTTGTGTCCCTTGCGTCCCGGTGTCGTGAGCGTGGGTGTCCGTTGCACTCGCCCTCGCGAGGTTCGGTCAGTCGCTGCTCTCTGTGTGACAGGGGGATAAAACAAACATTTATTACTTCCACTATGGCAACCAGCATCTCTTCTCGCGAGGGTGAGAGCCCGCGGCGTTATATGGCCGCTTGGTGATGCGGTCCAGCTGTGGCAGAGGCGCCGATAATGAGCTGGTGCAGGTGCAGCGCCTCGGTTGCCAGGGCGACGCTGATCAGCCCGGAGAGACTTGTCACATTCCCCCCCCAAGCGTCGGCCTGGTCCTCGGGGCGGCAGGGGAGAGCAAGGGAGGGAGAAGGGGAGGGTGTTGACAGGCCCCTGACAGACCCGCATAGGCTGTCCAAATCCGGGATAGGCCGTCGGCGTTGGCATGGGCCGCCCCAGCTCGGTGTTGTACCTCGAAGTGGAAGTCCTGGAGTGCGAGGAACCAGCGGGTCACTCTGGCATTGGTGTCCTTGGCCCTGGACATCCACTGCAGGGGGGCGTGGTCGGTAACCAGAGTGAACCGTCGGCCCAAGAGGTAGTACCACAACTCCAGGACCGCCCACTTGATCGCCAGGGCTTCCTTCTCGACGGCCGCATACTTCACTTCGGCTGAGGACAGCTTCCTGCTGATATAGGTGAGGGGATGCTCCTCACCGTCCTGGACCTG
Source organism: Botia almorhae (assembly GCA_036877575.1). NCBI lineage: Eukaryota > Metazoa > Chordata > Actinopteri > Cypriniformes > Botiidae > Botia > Botia almorhae. Next base: position 28,494 of record JAZGTJ010004993.1, read on the forward strand.
GGACAGGACCGCCCCCAGTCCGGTGTCGGAGGCATCTGTTTGCAGCAGAAAGGGGCAGCTGAAATCCGGGGTGCGCAGAACGGGAGAGGAGGTAAGGGCGGCCTTGATCCGACCGAATGCCTCCTCCAGCGTGGGGTTCCAGACGACCCTCTCGGGCTACCCCTTCCTGGTCAGGTCTGTCAGGGGGGCGGCTAACGAGGAGAAGTTGGGGATGAAGCACCGGTAGTATCTGGCCAACCCGAGGAAGGCGCGTACCTGGGTCTTCGTTGCCAGCTGCGGGGCATTGTGAACGGCGTTCACCTTGTTTTCCTGGGGTCGGATGAGGCCCCGGCCGACTTGGTAGCCCAGGTACTTCGCCTCCGACAGCGCCAGGTG
>JAZGTJ010004994.1:0-28867 GCA_036877575.1 Botia almorhae
GTGGGCGCGCACGTGTGCGCGCACCCATAAAACGGTGTGCTGCAGGCGCACCCATTCGCTTTGACATCACTGTGTCTGGGCAGAAGATTTTCGTAGATAAACCGCACTAGCCGCTTACTTATGACGTTTCTCGCGTACAAATCCCATGAAAATGACAAGACATTTATCTAGTAGATACAATCTGAACCTTGTTGCCGTGTTGCCGTTACTATGTGACATTCTTGACTAATATGAAGTTTGTATAATATGATCATACACGTGTTAATCTTTCATTATAAATGACTGTGGTTATTATTTACTGAGTTCGGGGTCACCGTGCCTGTCTTGAGAAGCCACAGCTACATTTATACATTCATATATTCGTCGGATTTTGTAATAAGGCTGTATGTGATTTATTTTTGGATATCCTAAAACAAGATGCTCATATCTGACAAAATATTGCGTTGAACTAGCGTTGTGGACATGTGAAGGGGTTCTGAATGTTTCTGCTTGTAAAAGGTTTTTCTGAAGTGGCACGCATATCTGTGCTGGATTTTAAATTTGAGAAAAACGAAACGTGTTTAACAGCCAGGTAGAAAAGTTGTAGTGCATCTCCCTCTCGTGGAAGGATTTGGTATTTCATCTTCACCACCACTAAATCATTAAGGTAATCTTAAGGTATCTTTTTGTCACTCTTTAATTGTTCTTCAAATTAAAATGAAGTAATTGCTGATATAGCTGTGCACTAGTTTGTTAGTAAAATGAATGTTTTTTTTTAATGCAAAGGTGCACAATAATAGCGTCGTTTCCATACCGAGAGGAAAAAGTAAAAAGGCCTCTTTCGTGAATCAATGCACATAAATACAATGCACGAAAAACAATATGTTTATAATATGTTAATTTATCTATTTGAAATTTAGAAATTTGGATGCATTTTACGCCTGTCATTTTTAGTTATACTCTATGTGTGCGATTACATTTTTGTCATTGAAATGAGAGCTGCAAAAGTCAAACCGACTTTAAGTGCGGATTATGACACTTTGTTTAACGCATGACACATTAGCAACAATAATTATTAGTAACTATTTAAAAATCGAAATTGTAAGTATTTTAAAAGTGTTTGAATGGTTTATTATTTAAGATGAGTGTGCAATGGACGCGCAGACTTGTAGTAGTTTGCGTAACAGTCAATAGATGGCGCTAATGCTTTATTGCAATACCCAAAGCACACCAACAACGAGTCCAAACTAGATGGTTCTGTCAGTGAGACGGAGTAATGCTTTATTAAAACATATTTTTCACTGTTGAAGTACTTTAAATAATTCATTCAGTTTCCCGGTAAAAATTGTGAATATCATTAATTATGACTCACAGTAGGAGAATTAACAAACCAACGACACCGATTAGATGTACAGTGAGAATTTGATCAAATATGTTCTGTTTTAACGAGAGGATTCCGCAGTGACTCAGTAACAGCGTCAGAAAGCGAGAAACGCAGAGCTCTGGCACACACAGAAAGGTGCAGTAAGTATTAAGACTAATAAATAATGTATGGTTCTCTGAGATATTACCTTTCCAGCACAGCGAATTGTAATTGGTCGCCTGCGGGTTAGTAGACCAGCGTCAGACTAAACGAATTCACAAATCCTTCTTTTCATCTGAACTCTTTACGTTTCACCCCTCTTCATCTCCTGCTCCTCTTGTCCCTTTTCTGCATGCATAAGTTTGTTGTATTTCTATCTTTTATTGGATATAATGAGACATCTTTTTTCTGACACTTGTTGAAGGGATCTCGAGGGACAAAGACTGAACAGTGTGTAAATGTGGGAGGGCGTAATGCTTTTCCACGGCCTGTCTAAGTGGCACTTACCCTTTAAACAAGAGATGAGCTGCCATGTCTGTTTTTCAATTCATTTCTCCCACGACAGTCCTCAAGCGCAGGCCCACAATTCTATTTTGCAGTCTTATGGATATTAATATAGATATATGATAAACTAATTCTAGACACGAGACGACTTATTGTTTTCTGTAGCTCAGCTGGCAGAACATGGCGCTACCCAACATTTCCATTTAGCTCTGAAAACATTAAAAATGTTTCTTTTAAAAGTCCTACGAGCGAAAACATCCAGTATTTTTACACATTGCATTAACATTATTGCTTCATTATAAGAAAGTTATTCAAACTTTGTAAGATTTTAAAAACTAACAATTTCACTAACAATTAAAAATAATGTTTTTGATATTAATAATATATAATGTTTAAAAAAAACTTCTAACGTTACTGCAAGAACGTTTTTGGTAACTGTGAGAGAACTTTTAGAGAATGTAAGCCATCGCTCTGAGAATGTTCCCTGTTAGCTAGGTAGCAACGCCAGGGTCACAGGTTCGACTCTCAGGGTATTCGCATACTCATTAAAATGTATAGCATGAATGCGCCGTGAGCCCAAAGCGTCTGCCAAATGCATGAATGCAAATGACTGGAGATGACTCTATTTGTGTTATAGAAAGGCTTGCCAGCACCAGATGCTAAATGCGTGTGAGTGAAATGAACCTGTTATTCTGAATCAAGTCTGCCGCAGTTGCGTTAATATATCAGCTTAAGCAATGAGCGTTTCGGAAAGCCACGTTTGCGAAGTTGCCCTACAGCTGTGTGAATGAGACAGAAACAAGAGCCATTTTAATATTAGAGCAGCACAGCACACTTGACAGATCTTATGAAGGAATGGACATGAATTTTTCATTTCATTCTGAAAAATGAAGTTATATTTTATTGAGGGCATTAAGTTTAGCCTCAGAACATCGTTCACATGCAGGGAGAAAGTCATGCGTGATGTATCAATCATATAACCGAGAATGAACAACAAAGCAGCTTTGTGTGACCCGACAGGTGACTGCAGCGAGAGCCAATCAGAAGGGTGTAAATATTTGCCTTTTATTTCTTTAAGCGTGAACGGCCGTCGTAAATATTTTATGACTTTCCTTATAATTTCCTCCAGAGGTCAGGCTGAAATATTAGAGCCAGTGGTTTTGGTTCAAATAATGACTTCTAAAAGAACCGATCGCAGGTTTCGTCTAAGCGAGTGTTTCTGCAGTGGTTGCGTATGTGTTCAAAGCCCCACTGAGAAAGTTAATTTTGTCAGAGTGGGTGGTCCCCTGAAAAGGGTTTGTGGGTTCAAGAAGGGCCATTACTGGACCATTTATTTTTTCCAGTGCTCAAGTTTCCACAGTAATCCGATTTGATTGAACCTTCTTTCAGTTACATTGTAATCATCTTCCGCGGGCCCAATTTTATCAGAGAGGAAACCACTCGTGTTGCTTCATGTCAATATAAGTAATGCTTTGGTTTATCTGACTGTCTGCTGTTTACAGAACATGACTTTTCATGGTCAGTGGAAACTGAGAAGGTAACAGTTAATGCTGTCGATTCAGGTTCATTTAAAGCTTGCAATGCGGTTTTTGTTGTTTGTCAGAAATCTAAGTGGGAATTTTCTTGCTGATTAGTAGCTTCAGATTGCTTCACTGGTCAATAATATTGAGTTTTGCGAGAAAGATGAGTTCTTTATTGCAAATGTGTAATACGGGTCGTAGAACTCTGACAGCCCTGCTTGACACAATGAAGCTGCTATATTCTCCAAAGCTTCATGTTCTACTCAAGATCTGAAGCATGTCAAGATGTTTCACCTGGTGTTCTGACCGATGTGACCCAGGAGTGTCCTCAGCTAACTTCATCAGAGAGGAAGGCACCTGAGATGCATGTAAACAGTACTGACCCAGCTAACAGGGAACATTCTCAGAACATTGTCTAACATTCTCTAAAAGTTATCAAAAACATTCTTGCAGTAACATAGTAGAACGTTTTATAGGTACATATCACATATATCAAAAATGTTGTTCTTAAGTAGATGGTGGAATGTTTACAGAATAAAAAAATGTTAACATGTCGTTCTTATAACCAAACAATAATGTTAATATAACGTCTGAAACTGGAAAGCTAGCAAACGTTCCTAGAATAGTTTTTTGCTGTTGTTGCTTAAGGTAAATGTGGCGAAAACATTCTTACAACCTAAAACTGTTAGCTGGGAAAGGGATTTCCATAAAGCCTATACTGGGCACTTGTAAAAAAAACAAAATTTAGTTTACTGGGCACTTGTAACAAAAAATATTTAGTTTTGTAAAGAAATTGATGCACATGCACAATTTACAGTCTGTAAATGAAAATAAAGCATTTTAACTTTATGAAAGCGTTTAATCAAGCAGAGATCGAAAGTTTTTTAATTATGAGAAACACACACTAACACACACTCTAACACACACACTAACACACACACTAACACACACACTAACACACACTCTAACACACACACTAACACACACACAAACACACACTCTAACACACACACTAACACACACTCTGAGCTGTTTTCAACCCAGGGCTTGATAAAACATGAGCAGAACACACAGCAGGGTTATAAATCGCTCTAAGATGGATTGTTGTTATTTTAACCACAGGTTGCAACAAACCAGCATTTAGCATTAAAACAACCCAGCAAAGAGTAATTTATAACCCAGCGGTGTGTCCTGTCCATATTTTACCCGGCCATGTGTTGAAAACAAGCACGTTTTAATACGTGCAAAATTAAAAAAGACAGCAAATACAATAAACACACATCTTAATCTAACTGCCTGTTTAGCAGCTTTAGTGTCACAGCAGAAGAAAAGCATCATTACTTTGTTCTAGAATCATATCCACAGATCAGTTGCAGTATAGCCCCACTCTGTCAGGGCTTCAGTGGCCATTGATCTGAGATCTGCTCCGGTCCTGCTGGAGCTATTTTCAGCTGGGGCTGTACTGCATCTCACACTGCAGGGCTCCCATACGGCCGGGTCACGTAGGAAACATGAAGAAGCACAGCTAATCAGAACTGCCATCGCACCTCTCCTGCCTCACTCTGAACTCTAATGACTATATTCACTGCCTTTAGCAAGACCAGTTACAAACCTGTTCTGTCTGCCTAATATGATGAAGCGCCTTTTCTTCACAATCTTTTATCCAAGGTTCGAGTCGAGATCCTTATTAGCAGATTTCTTGGTAGATCCTTTGAGAAATCAGCTTTGTAATGATAAGTGGGTCACAGGTACACTGCAGTACTCTGAGAGATAATCTGCGTAATTGAATTTATTCCCTTATGGAACAAGAGTGGAAAATACAAACAAAGAGAAAAGCTTGCCATTCATACAGAGAACAGACCACAGATCCATTTTCCCTTTTCAGCCCACCTGTGATTAAAGGACAGGAGAGCTATAATATAAACGTCTTATATCTTATCGAGAGCTTTCAAACCGCTCGGTAATTCTAACTTTACTTTGGATTCAGAGCAAGCAGAGGCAACCAACCTCTTCTGGCAGCAGCTTCATCCACCACTACGACAAACACAAACAGAAGCCCTACGAAGCATGAGGGGAATATTAATGAAATAAACACATAAGATCGCGGGTCCTTTCCAACACCATCTAATCTGAAAGTTGCTAACAATCCTTTCTTTTCATTCAGCAACAACAAACTCTTGCGCTTCCAGTGATTACATATCCTGCTCCCAAGATGAATTCTGCCTCAGCTGCTTTATCAAGCCGAAAAGAGACGCAGCCACAGGGAACGACATATAGCAACCTCCAACAGTTGATTAGCAATAAGGCCTCTTGCCACTGATTTAATGATTCTGTTAGACATTTGATAGCGGAGTTTTGTAACAGAGGCTGCTGCTGAAGGCAGCAAAATTAGACTCTAAACACTCTAAAAAGCCTGCAGACTCAAGAATAATCACAGAGAATAGTGCAGTGCTTATAGCGCTTACGAGAGCGCTCGTTCAGGAAAGCTGCTTTTACCAAAGATCACAGTAAAGGTGGATGACCGCGGTGAGTTATTCGGCTCTGAGCGACATGAAATGGCAAGATTATCTGGAGAAGACATTGATGTCAGAGACTGCGGACTGGGAACCAATTTAAATCCATACAGAAATGTGTGTGTGTGCGTTTTATAAGTCACATATTCTTTCCATATATGAAAACAGATTTTAATGACACAATTTGTGATATAATTTTTATATGTGAAATCAGTATATGAACATTTGCGTTATATATGTGTTTTACATATATTGGATATCTTTAGGGAGTTACGATCTGAAAATACATTTCTGTCCAGTAGTTTTATTGCCTACTATAAAAGTATTTTTAAAAATTCAGTAGGCAGTGATTGACTTTATATCTGTAAATTTGTTATCCTTTAAAAAATTACACTCATGCATAATGATGTCAAAAGAAAAATAATCCTTTATGTTAACTTTTGCAACTAAAATTAAAAGTGGTCAGAACGTTATCTGTAAATGTTAATGTGCACGAATCCTGTAGCGATTCAGTTCAAATGACAGACCTCTGAATTCCTCACTGATCGTTATCCCTGCCAGACCCAAATCATTCCTGCATGTCTTTGAAATATTTGTTTTGGAAATACAATGTGAGATGAAAAGTCATTTATTTTGCGTATTGTGTCTATTGTGAATCGTGAAAGAGAGCGTTTTACTTTTTCCTCTGGGTATGGCAGAGAAAGGCTGTTTTCTCTCTATTTCAGTAGATATCAGCAACTATTATCGGCTGTACTGACAAATGGCCATTCCTGACAGAGATGTAAAAAAACGTAGCAGTTTCTTTGAAAAAAATCAATAAAGCTGTCTTTTCCTTCTGTGCTGGTTTATATGTGTTACACAGAGAAGCGCTGCACACAGAGTGCACACAGAAAAAGACAACTTATTTTTAACAGGCTTCTATTACTTTTAATAAAACACTTTAGTATTTTTAATATTTTACTGTCTGGCACAGATGTTCTATCCATTTTACTTTTTGTTTCATTTCTTACTGAAATCTGATATGATCATATATAAACAGAGGAAAATATGTAAATGTATGTGTACGTTTCTAATTGCAGTGTTTGTGTGATACATATATTACCAAATATAGCTGTAAAAATTCTTCTTAAATCCGCATATACTTTACAGAAATGTTTTGTGGCATTATCAAATTGGATGGTAATAAAAAAACACGACAGTTCGGATACAATCGTTCAGTTTTTTATTCGCACCTGTAAACATTTGAACGCTTTGGCAATATTTTAGCTATTTTAGCTATTTTATTAATATTTTATACTGACATTCCAGTGAAGCTCTGTTGATTTTCAGTGAAAGAGTGAGATAGCGCAAAGAACACAATTAGACTGAAGAATGTAAGCACACCGGAAAAGGTCACAACAACAGTTGAAAAGAAAATCACAAAATGTCCTATCAAAGTGTAATTGTTTAGTACTAAAAGCAGATCCTGTTTTGCTGGCGCATTTTATCTGAGCGTGGCCGGTTATCTCTTCAAACCATATTTCAGCCTTTATCCCTGTGCAGTGACCGCAGTGATTGTGTTTAAGTAGTTGTTTCTTGATAACGTTGTGCATTTAATTGGTCCGTACCAAATTCACCACTATCATTATTATAAATACAGATATAAAGCAATGCTTTAAAAACAAATGTCCAAAGTTGGTCAACTGGTGCCAGTATTGTATGTCCAGTGACATTCCAGTAACAATCTACACGTAAAAGCAATGGCTTCTAAACATGTTATAATTGCATTTGGTTAAGCTATAGACTGAAGACAAGACTAGGTTAAGACTAGGTGGCCCATGTAAGCAATCATTATAAAGCATGATCTTGTGTAAGCTGCTATTAAAGTGGCCATGAAACGGAAGTCAGATGTTTTTTCTCATGGTATTGCATATCAGAGTGAAGCAGCTTCTAAAATGAGAAAAAACGTAGGACAGGACCTGATTTCTTTCTTCTGGAATTGGTTGGGTCGTTGGAGGGATAGAAGCTGCCTGCTCATTGGACAGTCAAAATAGCCCCGCCTTCACGCCAAGACTTACATCATCAAGAGAAGAGATGTCGTTTAGACGGGGGAGGGGAGCTTAATGTTTTTGATTCAAGATTTTTAGGGAATATCTTTGAGTTTCCATAATCTCTGATCTAGTTTCTTCACGCTAGTGCTTGAAGTTACTTTAGTTAACTTTCTCATGTGATATACTGACAGAGTTCCACAGCAGTTCACAAATTCAACGGATTGTGGCATTTCGAAGTCTGATCCTGAAATCGTTTCAGTTGCAACAGTTGTCTTATGGCTGATGTGAACTGTCCAATACCAACTGTTTCTTGAGCAGATTCCTCTGGCTTTGGCTTGTTGTATGACTGTGGGTGTTTGTCCTATGAACAGTTGGTGTGGCTGTCAGCCAGCGCAAATGCTGTCGACTGCAGCCCCATCCTCTCGTTCTTGAGGGAACTCTGATGAGTGGTTTATGGATTCTGGGTGACGATGGGTTATGGATTCTGTTTGTGAGTGTTTCTTAATTGTTCTCCACATTCAGTTGCGTGAATAAAAGGTGGAACCCCACACGAAACATAACCAGTATCCCTCAAGTAACCACAGTGTGCTCATCTACATCTACAAACAACCTAAAAATAGCATTTGATATGCGATATTAAACAAAATAGCACTTGATATGCGATATAAACAAAATAGCATTTGATATGCGATATATACAACATTTAAAAAATGTTCTACTACTGCAAGAACGCTTTGAATAACTTTGAGAGATGTTTTAGAGAACGTTAGCCAACGTTCTGAGAACGTTCCCTGTGAGCTGAGATATTATCTTATATGCCGTATACTAGCCATCTGGGGTAAACACACCAAACTAACAGTGGCTTCATATATATTTATTACCAACCTTTTTTCCAATTATATTTGCATGAAAGAGGAATCTGATAATTGATTATCAGTTTAATAACGCTGTTTGTTTTCTGGGCAGAAATTCTAATTGGCATTCAATCTGTAATCAGAATGAAGGACACAGCAGGTGAGTGCAGTGTGCAAAGAATAATCAGGGGACATAAAGTGATAAGACAAAATAATAGAGGAAGCCAGATTAATTAAACATCAATACTGAAATAATGAAAAACTCGTTCCACGTGTTGCACCGGGGTCTATAAGGAAACAGTTCATGTAGTTTACATTTATATGCTAATATTCTTTCCATTACATGAATGCAGCATTGCCGCATGACTGAGCAAAGCAGCCGTGTGGTTCAGGTGTTTTTTTCCAAGAATGTTCAGCGTAACAAAGAAGTCAATAATGTACAAGGGCTATAAAGAAACCATCTGGAAATCCCTGAACTCCAAAGACACATTTAAGAGAACATACACGTTACACTCCTACAGAGAGAGAGCTTTTCTTAGCCAAGTGAGCAGCAGGGTTACAGATGGAGATTGTGCTCTCTCTCTCTCTCTCTCTCTCTCTCTCTCACCATCAGCTTTATGGACACGGGGGGCTTGCACAATCACACACACACTCTCTGCAACAAACACATCATCTTTACCGATGCACACTTTTGTTTGTAAGTTAGAGAAGTTTGCATTAAAATGATTCATTTAATCATTTTGACTGAAATCAACAGTGTTTGTTGGTATCAAGTAGAGTTTGTGAAAATTAGCTATACATTAAGAGTATTACATAAGGGTTAGCCACTAACTAGTCAAGCGTATGGTCCATACTATGTATTTCCCCTGGATGGTCAGTTGGCAGCTACTGAAAGGAACACAATGAACAAATAAACCTTGCAAATAAGGTAAAAATGAAATATTAATAACATTTGACCATCTGGAGCACTGTTTGAAATGCTTGGGCCACTTTACATAATTGAAATGACAAAATTTAGACAATTTTGAAATTCAAAATAGCGGCACAACACAAATAATGCTAAGGAACAAAACCACTCTTCATTTATTCATTCGGGCTCAAGTAGGCCTACAAGAGAGATCACGGCAAAAGGAATTAAAGAATACAAATTGAATTCAAATTAAAGATCAGTGTATTTACTGTGGCTTCACAGACAACGAGGACAAATCGGTTACGACTTTTAACTGGCTAGCGATCTTACGTTTAGACAATTGCTCGGCGTATGTATGAAATGCGCGTCATGGAGACTAATGCAGCCATAATTAACCACCTCCTAGGAAATATGTGGACACCTGGAAAGAGTCTTTTGTTGTCATGGTTACATGCAATTCGTGTTGCAAATTCAAAGAAAAAAGATTAATTCATAAATATCATTTAGTATTATGAAACCCTGATCATATATATTGCCTACTGCATCGTATTGTATGTAAAAACGTTTATTCGTAAACAAAATGGTTAAATCTCCATTGTGTCTTCAGCTATTTCTTCTTGATTTTGTATCTCTAATTTCATCCCTCAGTCTTAAGCACAACAATAATAAAAGTACCAGATTTTTGTTGCTTTATAGGAAATATTTGATTTCAGTTTAAAATTGTGCTTCTTTGTTGGTTTTACCTTGTTTTATATAATTTCTGTTGTATCCCATCTAAGATATGAATGTCTGTCTGTTTATGTATGTACTACACATGCAATAAAAATAAAGTACAAGAGTTGCTCTTTTACAGCTACGATATAAATCTAGCGCATGCTGGATGAATCATAGCCTCTCATTGTCCTAGATTGTTTCCCTTCTCTTTGTGTTCTGACAGGCTATCAAGTGCTAGCATGCAGTTAGACAGTCCGTCAACCTCATGTTGTGTCATTACAAATGACTATGAAGAACCTCGGAAAAATAAACTCTAGGAACAATAGAACTCCTTTCCAGAGTTCTGCAGTGATTTGGCCGTAAAGAGACAGACTTTTGGAGGCTCTTTTGTGTACTGTGTTTCGTAGCCTTGTTGCCATGTGAACAGGAAACTCGAAGAGCTTTTCAAGAAGGGAATTATATACAGTACACCATTTTAAAATTGATATCCGAACAAGTAAAAGATAAAAAAAGCATGTAATCAACCTTATTATACAACGTTTAATGCTTTCTCTCAATTGTCAAACAAAGTCTCATGCTTTCAAAAGGTTAAAGCAAAGGAAAAACATTCTTGTAGCTCAACAGGCAGAGCATGGTGCTAGCAACATTAAGCTCATGGGTTTGATTCCCAGTGATCACACTGATTTGGGGACAGTTGCGACCTACTAGTTAGTCAGATTTGTAACCAAAGGTTGCCGGTTCAATTCCCAATGCTGGCAGGAGGCAATGGAGGTGTGCTTGAGCAAGGCACCTTTTCCCCAACTGCTTCACACTGACCTAGTGTTAGTTCACAACTCACTACTCCAATGTGTGTGCAACTAACTGGCGGGGTAAATGAAGAGGACACATTCCAAGTATGGGTCACGTCACTTCACTCTACATATACGTGTAAATATATTATGTATAACGTATAGTTGAAATGTCAAATGAACAACAACATCAAAAGCCACTAAGTTTTATTTGTTTCTGTATTACTTTAATTCAAAACGTGGATGTAAATGTACATATCCTCATGAGAGAAAACAACAGAAACTTGATGACAGTTCTTGCTTATTTATACAAATAACAGGAAGTGATGCAAATGAAAGGCACAACAGCATTGTAAGTGCTTGTGCACTAAATATAACCAAGCCTGTGTAATGATCATATGATCATGTAACATGATAACATCACATACAATGACATACACATTGTAAAACAAGCAAAGGCATTCATTACCCCCTTGATTTTCCTCCGTATAGCTCCACGTTTCTGGAAGGCTGTCGATTCCAGCTCTGCACACCTTCAACAAGTGTTGAGGGATCATTAACTACCTATATATTTTCCATTCTTAATTGGGATTTCCCATGGTGCACTTGTGACGACCACGCGTGGAACAAACACATTACACAGCAGCACCAATCAACACTACAGAAAAGTGTCAGGTCTCACCCTCTATTTCACAGCCCTACAAAAACATCATTTACACAACCCGTCAATCAACGAGTGCCACACGTCCTGAGCCAGTCCGAGCTCATGAGGTATAACTGCGGCTCATATTAAAGAGTGTATACACATCTTCTATGACTATAGATCTCTGACTATAATAAATACAAACTTTTTGACAGTTTACAGAACACAGCGGATGACTTCGTGTCAGTAAAAGCTTTGATTGCCTGCTCAAGCTCATCTGATGATGATCATGGAGGCACATTGAGGGACTTTGCTGTTATTTATGATAAACACAATAAATTTACATATCTCACATTTTATTATATCCTAGCTGATGAGGCAAGTCTAGGAAAAGAGGCCGGGTACAGTTCACTTATTTTTGGGTTGTGCTGCAATATAAAGAGCCACAAGACAGTAGAGAGCACCCCCGAATGTCAGAGCCATGGTGGTCCTATACAGGAGTCGGTCTGGAACCCCTCGCTTCAGATGGACAGGAATCTCATCTGATGCCTGGAAGAACAACAACATGTTGAGGAAAATGTGACAAGAAAATGAGTCTGTACAGTGATATTTATCTACTCCATTAAATAGACGTATATATTACATACCTGAAATATCCTTTGCAGATCTGGAACCCTGTTTGCACCCATATACTCGGTTACAGAACTCGACTGAGATACGACCTTAGTCGGGGTGGCAAAGATTATGGTGGGGGATTCAGACGGGACATTTGACCTTAAACCCTGAAATAATTTTACAAAAGGTTGAGTATTCAAACATTTTTTATTTAAGAACTAAAAGCGAAACCTGTTTCTTAACGTGTACCTCTTGTTGTAAACTTGCTACAGATGGCACGTTGAATCAGAACTGACACTAATATTGTTTATTTTTTTTAAAGATCTAAAATCCTATGTTGAATCATTTAACCAGTTATGTAATCATGTTGGTATGCACACAATCCGCAACGGATCCAGTGTGAACAGGTTAATCCAGCTGTACGTTGCTTTCGTAATGTACGTCGTTAACAACAAATCGTCAGCACAATTCTTTGAGTTAAAATTACTGCTAGGCAAGTGAAAGGTATTTGAAATAAGACTATTTCAAATAGAAAACACGCCTTTATGTATCACATGTAACGCGTAAGTCGCAGATGAAGGTCACGCCATTTTTATTTAAAATAACAGCATCTAATACATACCTGAGGGCTGAATGCTGCGGATGAGGCTGCTCCCGTCAATCTTTGTGTAAATCCACTAAATTTGTAATACATTTTGCTAATGAACTCTAACTGGTAGGACTGAGGTGAGAGTGACCGGTAACCGGCTTTTTCCTTGTGTAGGAATTTGTCGCGGGGATATGACGTCACACACACATGGGCTGACACTAAAATTAATTTGTATTTATTTTATTAAATGGTTGTATTGGTATTATATGGCCAATTGTATTCAGATCTTGCTAAATGTTTTTTAGGATTTAAAATAAGTGAAGTGAACATTTTTCGAAGAATGTTTGTATACTTGCTTACTGTATACTCTGCGTGTTTGTTTCGTACGTTCAATAATAACAATGTAAAAACTAATGTGACATTCAAATTCATGTATTCCTGTATTCACTGTATAAGCCTACCTTTTTTAAAATGATTACAGTTAAAAATACATTTTTTATTTTTATGAATTCCACGATTAATGGGGACAAGAAACAGGAAAGGGTCGAATTCATAAACATTTCTCTATTTTATTCATACACATAAATACCTGTTTTATTACCATTTAAAATACATTTTAAGTCACAGAATAGAGCTACATAGGATTTCATTTGCATCTTTAATGAACATTCATCATCCACAAATAGCCACAAATACATTGAAGCATACAAATCTGGCAACTCCCCTGCTTAATAGCTACAAAATGATACAGATATGGAGGCATACATCTCAGTTTAGATGTGATGTAACAATCAAGCATTGTTTGTGCAATTATTTAAAAAAGATCTCTCTCTACATTGGCTTGAAAATGAAGGACAAAGTCAAATATTGGTGTCATTAGGATGTATTATTAGGGATTTCTCATTATTATTACTCAGACCTGTAACCTAAAATCAATATATTTTCATTTTTTGCTTCTTGATATCTGTTTTGTTTACAATGGCATACAATTACAAATATGGTTTGAACCCCCGAGTTATCATATGGAGCATATAAATACAATCTGTCCTTTTATTTTGACTTCAGGAGACACATAAAGACCCTCAAAGGAGGGAAATAGGTTTGATTTTGTGCTTGTGTTCGGAGAGGAAGAAGGAAGCGAGTGACAGCCCTCCTACTGCTGAGTGTGTGGGTGATGTGTTTGCTAATCAATTTAGTTAACGCCTCTTGATTCACACAGTCATGTATGGACAGGTTGCAGATCTGTTACTGTCTGGGAGAACAGCTGATGTTTGGTTTTTGCGATTTAGTAATGTTAACTACCGTTCTATAATCAAGATATGGAACAATTTGATTTCAAACTGCACATTTGACGAGCCAAATATACGCTTTTCACAGTATTTCTTTTCATTTCATGCTCAAATGCTTTTGTTTTGCCGCTTCGAAGCACTTAAGAAGCCCTTAAACTTTTTCTTTGCTTCTTCTTGCTTTTTCACTTTTTCAAAAGCTTGAAAAGCCATAGCTGAATTAATGATTTAACAAGTCGGATGGACCTCGCCATGGAAACATGAGTGTTTGTGTAAGCTCCTTCTAGTCTGAGTAGCTATCTGGACACGAGGTCTCGCCAGATGTCTGTTTCTGGCCATCTGTAGTTGTCAAATGTCACAGTTGTCCATTTTATCTAGGGGAAATGCTGTTGGATTGGTTTTGTTCGTTCACACAGGCATGGCTTACAACACAAACACTGGCTTTTCCTTTGGATTGTAATGCTTTTGGTGCACTTTCCAGCTTTAGGAGCGGAGGAATTGTACAAGGCGCCTGTATTGTCCCAAGTCAATGAATGACAGAGTTTCAGAATGTGTCCTTCAGTACAGAGGTACTTTTGTTATTATTTGGATATACTGTAACAGGTTGGCACAGAGAGTCTGAATGCTGATGCTGCGTGTTCCTTGTCAAAAGTCAATATATATTTTTGAATTTACAGTTTTGAATATCAAAAAACCAAGGCACAGAAGAGCAGGTGATGTTACTAAGCTGAAGACCAGCAGGTTCGGAGGATCTCAGGGTGAACGACGCTACAGTCAGTTGAGAAACTCAGAGGAGAGACTTCGCATACAGCGTGCTGAGCGGAATTTGAGCTCGTGGTAGCACTGCACGAAGCTATGGTAGATAAAAGTAATAGGCAGAGCCAGCAGCACAATGCCACTCACGACACACACGCCACCCAGCACGCGTCCCGGAATGGTGATGGGGTACATGTCTCCATAGCCGACGGTCGTCATGGAGATAATAACCCACCAGCAGGCAGCCGGGATACTGGCGTAGTCCTCATTGCTAGTCTCCAGGTCAAGTCCATGCTCCAGCAACTGTGCCAGGGCGCTGAATATCGCCATGGCAACGCAGACAAACACCAGCAGCATGACCATCTCTCGGTAGCACCTGCGAAGCGTCAGTCCAAGTGTCTGCAGTCCAAGGAAGTGACGCGCCAGCTTAATTAGCCAGAAGATGCGCATCATTCGCAGCACGCGCAGGGTGACTCCTGCGCGCTGCAGCTGCGGGTTCTCTCCTGTCAGTGCTGTCATAGCGACAGACACATAGTAAGGTGTGATTGCCAGCAGGTCAATAATATTAAGGGGCCGGCGCACAAACTCACATTTGTCCCGTGAGACAATGAAGCGTACTATACATTCAGCAGTAAACCAGCCAATGCATACTGCCTCGATAATCCTGCACGAGACGGTGAAACAGAGGAGAAGAGAGATAGAAAGAGAAATAAAGATGGCATTAGACAATGGCAGCTGGGGGAGAATAAATATTATTAATATAACAATATTATACAAATAGGATTATTAATATTCTCAGTAACAATAAACAACAACCCATTGAAAAGGTTCTGATAAAC
The DNA here is from genome assembly GCA_036877575.1 of Botia almorhae. Taxonomy (NCBI): domain Eukaryota; kingdom Metazoa; phylum Chordata; class Actinopteri; order Cypriniformes; family Botiidae; genus Botia; species Botia almorhae. The sequence goes on from JAZGTJ010004994.1 coordinate 15,904, forward strand.
CTTCGATTAAGTTACGTTTTTGTTTTGTTCAGTAAGTCATGCGGAGTGTTTAGAGTCCATGCAGGCATGCATCCGTTGTTCTTTATTAAAGCATGTCCTCTATTTTAGATGTGTAAATATCTCCAGTATGGTGATGAAGTGAAGTGTGAGGACTGTGTTGAAAGGCAGAAGGTAAAGCATAACAGGAAAAAAGAAGCTGAACATTTTTTACATGTTTGATTGAATATTCAATATCCATTTATGATCCACCTGAATAGGAATTTTACCCTGAAATTGGCAGCCTTTTAAAACTTATTTTTGAATCAATAAAATCAAATACATTTACAGTACTGAGAGCTGCTCTGAGGGAATCCATGTAAACAGGGCTAATAGTTACTAATAACAACTAATAATTACTGAATAAAGTTAAGCTATAATGGCATTACAACAGAACTGTGTTTGTGTACTATGAAATGAATAAATGAAGAAACTATGTTTGGACATTTGGACAGCTACATGCTAAAAATGCACATTTACAGGTGAAGACAAGGAAGGGAAGGAATATCCAAAAAACACATGTCTATACTCCATGTATAATGACCATATATAAAATGCATGCATGGCAAACCTTGCTTGGTTTATATCCATCCTTTATCAGCTTCTCATACACATATAAGACCACATACCTGAACCCTGAGACACACAATGTCCACTGTGGGAAATGGAATCAAGACTGCATGGGACACACGAGGAGAAAACCATAGGCCCTACTCACAAATACTTCCAGACAGAGAGAGATGGGAATAAGGGAATACCCAAAACTGACATTATGACTCAATACAGTGAATATGAATAAATGGCTGGGATTGTCCGATGGAGGGGAGAACAGGGGAGACCAGAGGGAAAACAGAATTTCTTAATTATGATCTAACTGAAACAATTACGAAGGCTATAATATTGACTGAGCTCGTCTCGACGATAAAACGTCTTGGCGACGTCTACTGGACGACGCAAGTATTTCGACAAGAAGGAAAACACCTTCCAAATACTTACAATGCAGTTTTTAAATAGCTTGCAAAATAAAAAACTAGTTTTAATAGCTTGCATTTTTACCATAAAGATGTCAGAGACGTCGTTTTTTTGTAAATGTTTACATAACTTCACGTATCTGACGTGTTACAATTAAACTGCAAATTATGAAATTGAATCTATGTTTTAGAAAAATTGTAACGAAAGGGATTACTTGCGTTTTAACATTGCATTTATTTATTTAAGTCTCGTAAATTAAAAATTATTCCTATGTTTTGAAAAACATTTCTTTTAGCCAAACTCAAATGGACCGACCCTGTACTTCTTTCTGGAAGATTTGGGTTACACTGAGGCATGTTGCGGTAAAATTCAAACTATTAAAAGATGAATATTTTACTGTCCACCAGTTTCGTGTTTACTTATTTAAATATTTGATACAGGCCCAGTTTACCAACCTATAAACACATTCCTATTCTTTAATGTCTCGCGGACAGTATTAATCCACAAAGCATCGTTTAGATGGAGCTGTCATTTCATTACAAATCCGTGGGAAGGAAAAGTAAAATTTGCTGGGTGGTAGATGGGCTGAATGAAATGTAAAATATTAATGAATAAACGTCAGAAAGAGAAGTGCAGAAGAGAAGCGTATATACAGTATTATTGCTTCTGTGGTGGAGCAAGTGGCGTAGAAACGTCAAAGGCTGAGAGATACACGTATATAATAAATATGCACGACTGTGTGTAACATTGAACGCAAAAGTTTTTTTTTTCTCAAGCATATACCTGTGTTCCTCCACTGTATTGTTTTTTGCTGTATCCCAGTCCGGCAGGGTACTCGCACACAGAATGACCATAGACATAATCACAAAAATCACGGACACTGAGGCGAGGATCTGCGCCGCGACTGAGGAAGCTGGTTCCTCAAAAGTCCTTCGCATGCTTTCCAACCATCGACCGTTCCCTCCGCTAGAGGCGAATCTGGTGACCTGGTCCTCCTCACCTCCGGACTCCACTTCTGTCTTAATGTCCTCCTCGGAAAAGTACGTGTATGTGTCCGACATCCTGTCCTCCAGTCGACGCTGGCAACAAAACTCCAAATGGGAGCTTTCCAAACCCCAGTAGATCATTTCGTTATAAAACGAGAGCTCGCACATTTGCGGGACAAACCTGAGTTTTCCTGATCGGACGTAAAGCATAATAAAGACAAAGGCTTCGGAGTGTCTGTCAAAGAAAAATTCGTTTCTCTCTCGATCATAGTCATCACACACCTCCAGGACCTCCTTTTCAGAGGAGCAGCCGTGTAGTCTGCTCACTCGGCGCAGAGGAAAATCCTTGATCACTTCTCTCGTGAAAGCATATTTTGTGCCGCCAACGTTAAGAATGCATATGTTCTTCCCAAACTTCATTTTGATTCAGATTGTCTTCGCCAACTCAAGTGGAAAGGTGAGAAATGACGCACAATATGGCTTAATCATAGTTAAAATCCAGTTTATGTCTGCAAGTAGGAGAAATACGTCAAAACAGCTCCGAACTCGCAAGTCCAAAGGAACCAACACTGTGTTTCAGATTACAGAGGGATTAATTTCCAGATTGAGCGCGTGTATCACTTTGGAGAACCGTGCAAAAGTGACTTCTCTCTTTGTGCATCATCTAAACTCCAGCCCTCGGTGGGCTGTTTCGTGCTGTGATGTCACACGTCGACAGACCTATTGCGCTCGACTCTCCCTTTCCAAAGAACGGGCGTTCCCCAAGACCAAAAAAAACCCCACATTTTAATCTTTTTTGTCATTATGCATTTCTGGGGTTTACCAGTGAACTCGGCACTTAAATGTGTTTACTGTAGTCTACGGTCTCTGTTGATTTTTCTCCGTTGAGTGCAAGGGAAAAGACCCGGGGGGGACACGATGTGAATCCAAAATATTTTCAATATTAAAATCAATAGTGCAACGAACGATTTTTGCCCACAGGCTGTTCCCAGAGCGCAAACTAAATGTGCATCCCTGCTAACATTCACATCACATGCAAGAAAAAAATCCACTATAATATTATATATTGCTTGTTTAAATTAGCACACGACAGCAGTTTAATACATTAAAAGCTCTACCGAGAAAATCATGCATGCTTCTTATAGCGACAAAGCTTTATTGGCATGATAAACTGCATTGTGTTACATTAATTGCATTGTATTGCATTATTACATTATATTTTATCCTCTGTGTGGAGCAATCATGAGGTTTCATTCACGGTTTCCTCCTCCTCCTCCTCCTCTCTCTCCTCATGAGGAAGCTGCGCTCGAGTCTTTTCTAGCGCGTGAGTGAGTTACTGTGTCGTACGGTGAGTCGCGGGAGGGGGGCTGCAAAAATCTCCCGTTTTTCTCCGAGGTTCATCCCCCCGTACTTAGAGCATCTCACTACGCATCGTCATTGAACCGGCCACGGGACGCCTTTTTGATGCACGTATTTATTTTGTTTTTAGTTTATGGTTCGGTTTTTAACGCTCCGGGAGGGCAGAAATGGCGGCCAACATGTACCGGGTCGGAGGTATGTCCGTCTGTATTTTTGAATTAACGCGAGTCGATACACGGGTAACACCTGTCCCGGGAAACGGGGGGGTTATTTCAGACGGATCTAGCCGCTCACTTATTAAACTCTTAACGTGTGCGGTGTCCTCGTGAAAGATACCGATAACGTGGATGGGGAATATTTTGGGTTGTGATGTGGGTCAGGCCTCGTAAACTATCATAGCCGCACTAGCATGTAGCATGTTGCTAGCTAGCCACATCATAAACAATTAACCATCACTATATGCAAAAACACACGGGAGCGTGCTTATACAGTACGGTTTAGACAGACTTTAGACTTCATTGGAGAAACGCGGGTTGTGCTCGTTCGCCATCCTGATTTTGGACGCTGTTGTTTCTCTTTGCATGCGTTTGTCTCCTTTTTGGCACATATCCATTAGTTATGGGTCCCAAATCTGCAAGGTAGCAAACCGAGCACAGCCACCCGTGACTGTATTTTATGCGGAGCGATCATGTCGAGTTTCTTAACCCCAGATCACCAAAACATTATGATCGTACGCTGTTTAAAGGTTATTTCATTGTCAGGCATCGTATGATCACCATATCATTTGCATTGTTTGTTTGTGCAATCAGCCTGCTACGTGATAATGAACGCCTTCGGTATTTTTTCATGGCGTCGTTAATTTCGTGGCAGTAAAAAGATAATGCGTCTCGTACATAAATTAAGTGCAACGTGCGTTTGAATGTACTTTTCTCCGCCGATCTTTTATTTGAGACTTTTTACTTTACATAACCTCTGACTTTCAGTATAGTGGCTTTAGATTTGTTATAGGTGTGTGTGTTTTATTTACACGATACCATAAAAATACAATACAACGCAAAAGTTGATCAAAGTGCTTTGCAAACGTAAAAAAACCCCCAAATTGCAATACAAGACACGCGTTCATACTGAAAGGTTAGGAAGATATTCAAAAATATTACTGAAAAGATGTAACCAGTTAATAAAAATACACATAGAAATAAAAAAAATACATTTGGGACATGCATGCGGTTCAACCTAGTATGAATACAGGTTGTCATGATACATCGACTTCCTTTGCCTTTTGCAATGTGTATTTATGAGTCGTTTTGTGTTATTGTGCTTTTAGAAAGTCTTATTACATAGAACTGTGCTTTATTGGCTCTTTGTGTGACATCTTTCCAAACCGTGATTTGTTTTAATATTCATAAAAATATGATTCTGTTGTCTTCCGCTGCAGATTATGTCTTCTTCGAGAATTCTTCCAGCAACCCCTACCTGATCAGGAGAATAGAGGAGCTGAATAAGGTACAGTGGCCTCAGGGCTGGGAGGGAGAAATGTAAGGTGTTGGACACTGGGTATACTGGCAGGGTGTGGACACAACATTGTCATGACATCGACGCAGGGAGCTCCGCCAGCTCGCCTGGAGCCGAATGACTAACATTCGGTGCCCTTCTCCATTCAAACTGTACTATTTCCACCATCTCCAGCAGTTGTTTTCTGAGAAACCGTATCTGCGTGAAACATATGAGCTCGCATGCAGGGCTCCCTCCGAACAGGACGTCTGTATGTTTCAGCTATTAAAAGTATTTTTTTAGCTTTTGTCTGGTATGAATACGTTTCATGCTGGGTTGGCACACAAAGATTACTGTCACAGTTTAAGATAAATGCCGTGCTTTTTTATGACTCATGTATTATTAGCTTAATCTGACTTTGCTCCGATTTTGTTATAAGCGGCATTGTTTTAGCGTAAACATAAATGTGTATGAAATCACTTCATTGTGTTGCTGTCAGTCTTTGTTGTGAACTGAAGTGCGTGTCAAAACACATGCTAAACTGCCGAATCTTCTCATTGGTTCGCTATCACATTTTGATGTGATGCGATGTGACGTAACTTTTGTCATATTTGTCAGAAGACAGGAATTACTTGTCTGACAAATTCACATTTAGCTTGCAGGTTATAATTCTGCTGTAGCCTTTTCCATAATTTGAGTTAACCATCTATCCAAATAATCACACCGTGGCCACTGAGATATGCTCAGTCTATATTGTCCTGCTTCCACAAGCTCTTCCAGAGATTTATAGCCCTACACTATAGTGCAAAGCATTATGGGATATTGACAAGAAGGCAACTACAATTCATGTTACTTTTTCTCGACAACAATGTAGTAAACAATTGAACGTTTTTTCTTTGTTTCACATGCACAAGATGACAAATGGACAAAGCGATCTGCACTCATACAGACTATATGACTCATACTGCACTCATACTGAAAATGCTGTATTATGCATGCCAAGCCAGTAGTAGGTGATGTCGCTAGCTAGACCGAATCGTCTCGTCATTTTCACAGATTTGCGTCGTTTGTTTGCATTTTTGTAAGTTTGCATTTTCAGGACCCCACAACAACGTTGTTGTGTAAATGAACAGCTGACACACATGTAAAAGTTCAGTTCGTACTCGTGTAAACGGCTCCCAAATATACAGAGAAAATGTAGCTTTAGGCATTTTTAAAACGATAGGCAAAAATGATAGGCGTCAAGTTAAAATTTAAATAATTATTTTGCATTTGTGGTAAATGTGTTCTGTTGCTTCTGCTGTATGTGTATCTTTGTTTGACTGCTGAAAGACACTAGATTCAAAGTTTGTATTTTTTAGACATTACGTGCCTCTTTTACCTCGGGTCGCTGTAGTTTTTCGATTACTCAGAGTGCAGACACAGCAGGTGTTAATATTCAGCTCTCCTTCTGCTCATTAAACAGACTGCAGCATCAGCTTCAAGCGCATTCAGTATTGATTAAAAGATGTTTTGGGTTTGTTGTCCCCGGTGAATGAGGAGAACGTTTACATGGAAAACGTCCTCAAGGTGGCCATGTTTGTTGTTTCTTTCAGACGGCAAGCGGCAACGTGGAGGCAAAGGTGGTCTGTTTCTACAGGAGAAGAGACATCTCACAGAGCCTCATCCAGCTGGCCGACAAACATGCAAGTGAGTGAGCATGTCGATGTGTTTTTTCAGTGTGAGCCTATTGTCAAGGAAACCAAGGACAGTCTGTGATGTGGTGGCAAAGGTGGTCATTTGCATGATAATGATAAGTCAAAATTGGTGTGCGTATGTGTCTGTCTTCTGTTGCCGGTGTACCAGATGCCGGTAATTGGGCAACAGGGTTTCCTGATTTCCTAATGTTTCAGGGGCCCTCAACAAATTTGTCTTGATAAACCGGTCACAGTTTTAAGTTAAGCTTTAATGCCATCAAATTCTCTTTTGCTTTACTCAGCTGGTTTTTAGATATTGAGGAAATTAAAGGCTAAGAAAAGGATGAGTGGGTTTGCTGTCTGGGACCACCATTAGGCTTAACAAACAGAACGACTGAATGTGGTAATCATTCATTATTGCAGATAGCTAAAGTCTGCGGTTTTCTGTACAGTAAATAACAATGTTCTGAATCATTTTAATGCTCCAGTTTCATTTGGCAATGAATGGTTCGGTGACAAAAGCATACATTACTGGCCGCCTCATCTCCGGTTTATACTGTTTTCAGCTCGGTGCAGTTGATCATCCTAATCAGCATGACAAAGTAAATAACATTATCCATAGACAGCAGAGATGTTTTGCTCTGCTGTTTTTTCTGTTTATATTAAAATGCATTTTGTTACTTCATTATATTAAAAAGTTGTGGCAGACTCAGCAAGGCAGCACTGAACTGTTGGTCGGCCAAATAAAGGTCAAATGATAATAAGGCTTACAAAACGAATTTGCTTTTGTCTGATTGGCTCTCATTTTATAATGTATTGTAAATATGCACCTTTGAATCACATATGTTATTTGTATGTGTGTCTTGTATATCTATAAGCTCTATCTAGCTTTCCTGTAGCTCAATGGTTAGAGCATGCCTTTAACAATGCCAAGGTCATGGGTTCGATCCCAGGGATTGCACATACTCAGAATCAATGTATAGTATAATGCAATGTAAGTCGCTTTGGATTAAAGCGTCTGCCAAATGCATGAATGTAAATGTAAAATCTATACCCTTTGACCCAAAGCGTATTATCTGTATGTGTACAGAGGACCTGGAAGAGGAGAAGGAAAGCCCCTCAGAGCCCGACCTCTCCGAAAAACAGAAACATCAGCTCCGGCACAGAGAACTTTTTCTTTCCCGCCAGTACGAGTCCCTCCCTGCCACACACATCAGGTACACGCATGCACCTAATGCAATATTTGCACCTCATATTTAGGCCCTGTTTACACCTGATTTTACAATGTGTTTTGGTGATCTGATTTGGAGTGTGTCTGTTATTAGCATGCAGTAATTGATTGGCTCTTGCTTGTTTCATGACTTCATATATGCTGATAAAAATGGTCCTGACCCGAGCGCGTGACAGTATGTCAAGGGTAAGACATGGATTCAGTGTACCGTGAATCCATCCTAGCTTTGCATTTTTTTTTGTCTGGTCTGACCGCTTGTGATGGTATTACCCGAGATGGATCTTAACACCCTGTGGAAACCGAGTTATAATATCTAATATAACAAAATGTGCTACTTAATTCTCAGTTCAAAATTGCAGGCCATTTTCAGGGCACGATAACGGCCCCATAGAACACAGCACAACCCCCAAGCTAACAACTTTTAAGTCTTCTTGGCTGTGAGTCACAGTTCCACATCCATTCCTCAGTTGCCCGATAACACCCCAGGGCTTTTGTGACACCTGCTGTTATTCAGGTGATAAATGAATTAGCAGCTGGGAGCTGGTGGCTATGGTTCTAATCAAAGGAAAGCCTCCTACGAGCTACATTAGTGCTGCTGTTGAGGTTTGGGGATGCCTGCTGCGCTTGCCGAGATTGATATCGCCCTCCAAATAAAAGAAATGTCACTCCCTTTCTTCTTTCTTTTGTTTTGTGTGTTTTTTTCTTTCTCTTCGGCTTCTATGATCCATAAATATTGAGCAGTCATTTTGGCAGACCTGCTGGCCTTTACACGGGATAATGTATTTTGGGTGAAAGTGGGTACATGTCAGAAGTTGAGTTCAGTCATTTTTTTCCCCCTGGTCAATTCAGGTAACGACTTAGAACCTACATAAACAAGAGTGAGTCTTGATTAGACATGACCCTCGTTTTTAACCGGTGTTTGGGACAAAGTGTTAGTTAGGGTTAGTTAGTTGCTAAGTGAATCTTCTTATTTAGGCATTTGAATGAAGCAGTCACATAAAAACGGTTTAAAGATTATTGAAAGTTATCGCATGATATGTACAATGTTATATACGTTTGTTAATAGGTTATGTAAAATTTACATTTATCTGTTCAAATGCAGTTTAATGCCGTCACCCTTTTTTAGATCCTCATTGTTTTCCAATAGGATACAATTGGGCTATTTAAAATGCGATAAAATATAGTCAATGCATTCGTTTTTAAATGCGTAGTGAGCTGTTAAAGGGTTATGAATAGCTCGTAGCTTAGAAAGCTGCTGTTTTAAAGTAGCTTCTCCAGCACACTGCTATTATATGTGGGATGTTGAGTGTTCTTGTGTTTAGTTGCAGTAGTGCGCATACTAAAGCCCTCGAACAGTTAGCAGAGGAGCACACATCGATTAGCATCCTTTTATTCCCTCCACAATAGCTCAGTATTTTTTTGTACAGTGTTTTTGATTCACTGTGCCTCTTGTCTGTTATTTCCTTTATGATTATCCTCCCATCTGCTCTTTTCTCACCTTTTCATCTGTGCTCCTATCACCAACACGTTCACACAGTCTTCTGTAATCTTGCACTTCCCCCCTCGTCCCCCGTACCTTACCGTGGATTAGAGGCTGCATAGAGACAGCTGCATGTGTGCCATTACATATGTGACTCTGGAGTTTTAATCATCTCTTCTTATTTTTGCCGGGTGTTCTCGAAACAGGGGGAAGTGCAGTGTGGCGCTTTTAAACGAGACCGAATCGGTTCTCTCCTACCTGGAGAAAGAGGTACGCGAGTTCTGTTTTAAAAAGCTGATTTGTGCGTTAAGTGGGATTGGATGTCTAATTTTGTGGGTTGCTTCTTGCTCTCTCTCTGTCTCTCCCTGCCTCTCTCTCTCTTTGTCTCAGGACACGTTTTTTTATTCACTGGTGTATGACCCCACGCAGAAGACGCTGTTGGCCGACAAAGGGGAGATTCGCGTCGGCCCGCGCTTTCAGGCCGACGTCCCCGAGATGCTACAGGAAGGTGTGTATTTATGTGCTGTAAATATGATCAGTACTGTATATATGATCAATATTTCAATCATTTGCGGTTGTTGCATATTAATGCATATTTAGCTATGCTAGTTTCTTACTAGCATCAGATTGATTGCTGATGATGCAAACGAACGAGATTTAAATGCACGGTACATTGTGAGAGGAGGTGGTGGGGGCTTGGGGGTTGAGGTGGAATCGAACTCGCGTTTAGGGTTTTCAGAGTGAGTTCAGTTGAGTCTCGCTGCTCTGTTCGTTAGTCTCTTTAGGCGCGTGGACTGAGAGGTGAATTAGTTTGTGTTTGGGCTATAAAGTGCGTTGCCTTTGGAACCTGTCGGATCGTAAAGTCACGCTGCTTATCTGCAGCGTTAAACTTCCACAACAACTTTGATTTGTGAGCGATGGCGCATCACATGAAAAACCAAACATTTACAGTGTTGGCGTCTACTGTCAGTGGAGTGTGAAATTGCTCTTCTTTGAGTCTGTGACCCACAGAACTACTCTCTGACAAACTCACAAAAACCTCCAGTCAACAGCTCCCATCTTCTGTAATGGGTGCGAGTAACAGTAAGGAAAGCTTTTTTAGGTCTCTGTCACGTCTTACTTTTAGAAGAAAGATGACTGGAAATTTTCTCATCTGTGTTGACAAGATAGATACGCCGCATCAGCTTTAATGATAGCTAGGGATAAAAGATAGAGATTGGACGAGATCCAACATAACTGCATAACTCATTGATTCTGACCTTTTTGTTTAGCATACGTTTATCATCGAAAACAATTTACAGTTCATTGTTTATAAAAGTGAGATTATGACGTCACCAACGTCCTTTGTGAACTTTCTAAGCGTTCATCATTATTTAACACCAGTTTGATTTATGTTTTAATTCACATAGTCGCCACGGTAACAAGCTGCCCCGGGTTTACTTGACAGAGTTATTGATGGCAGATTTTTTGTCACTGGTTTTACACAGCCGGTTCTAATGACAGAGAATTTGTTTATAGGGGAACCTGATGACCGAGACCAGTCCAAACTGGAGGTCAAGATGTGGGACCCAGAGTGTCCGCTGACCAACAAACAGATCGACCAGTTCCTTGTGGTGGCTCGGTATGTTTTTGATCTCTTCTGTTTTAGCTGAATCATGTTAATGTTAAAACAAATATTTATGTATTTAAGTATTGCTTCAGAACTCAGATTCCACATTGGGCGATATAACACGGTTTTAAAATTGCTTATTATACAAACAGAGACAAAACAGAGCACGCCAAATGTATTAATTCTACCACAAACTATACTTTTGATGAGTTGTTGTGAGGTGATTTGGTCCCCTTGCTTGCTTTTGGAAAAACTTTTTATAGTTTGAGTGTTGGTAAATGTCTCTTGAATTTTAATGGTTTCATGCTCTTGGCAGCTAATAATTTACCACACGAATCATAGCGTGGGCAGCACAAACCATTCTTCTCCTGTATTTAATGTAGCATGGGTCATATTTTTGTGTTGTCATCTGTCTAATTTGGCTAGCGTCTACTAAGTGATGGATGAATTTGCATTAAAATTTCGCTGAATTGGATTGGACACACAGCTTTATACTTAAACATTTTCCTCCCTTTACAAATTCCAGGTATGTTTTGCTATCCTGACTATATGATTGTTTGGTTCATTGCATTTTATCTGTCTTAGCATTGTTTTTCACCAGCTGTCCATGGACCTGCAACCCTCAAGAACTCTTGTTTTAAAGGCACTGAAACTGACGTTTTTACTGTATGGTGCTGTGATCAAGGTTGCATGTCGAACGTGTTGATCTGTGTGCAGAGCGGTCGGTACGTTTGCCCGTGCGTTGGACTGCAGCAGCTCCGTCAGACAGCCCAGCCTACACATGAGCGCCGCGGCAGCCTCGCGAGACATTACGCTGGTACCCAGCCGCACCTTCCGTCTCACTCAATATATTTCCCAGGAGAGGTGAAAGACGCGTATTGATTTTCTGCCTTCCTGTCTATCTCACAATCTCAAGTTCCACGCCATGGACACCCTGCATCGGCACGGCTATGACCTGTCCAGTGCCCTTAGCGTGCTGGTGCCGCAGGGAGGACCCGTGCTGTGCCGAGACGAGATGGAGGAGTGGAGCTCATCGGAGGCCAACCTGTTCGAGGAGGCACTGGAGAAATATGGCAAGGACTTCAACGATATTCGGCAAGACTTTGTGAGTGGCTAACGGACATTTTGTTTCGATCAAGTACGTACAGACAGTGGATTGAAAGTCAATTGGCTGAGGTGTCACATTGTTTCGATCCGTGAAACAATGTGACATTTTAAATGAATAATTTATGTTTATTGATCTGGCATACATGAGAGAAAACAATACCGATATAGAAGTGTAAAACCGCAAAAATGGCAGGAGGGCTTGTCTGCTGCGGCATTGGGTATCGTGAAAAGGTATGAATTTTTTTTGGGCAAGGACAACAGGGATGGGCGAGCTTATAACAACTTCAAAAAACAACACACTTTTAAAAACTAATACATGTATTTACACTAGTCATTCACAGCCACAGGAAGTTAGCACTGTCGTTCTATTGGCTAACAGCTTTCAATTGAGTTGTTAAAAAATTGAGATACATCGAGAATTGCTTTGGTATCGCATCTTGACCCGAATCGAAAATTGAATCTCAAGTAGTTTCCGCCCCTAACAGAAAAATGTGTCTCGCAAGCTGTCTCAGGAACACAGAACTGTTATAACAGAAGGACTTTATATGGTACTTTTGTCACTGAAAACACTTGGATTATATGGTTTGAAGCAGCAAAGCCAAAAAGGCATTACAGATGATAGAATGAAGAGCAGGAGAGATGAAATGAACAACTGATGTGAGGTTGGACACGCTGACAGGATTTGCTTTGGCGCTTGTTTCTTCTTGACCTAACTGAGCACGGTTGATCTGTTCATCCTGTGAGATAAGAGATCATTTCTGTCAGGTCTGAAGAGATGTTCAGTGTGATGAAGAGCTGGTTTTTATTGCTCCGAGAAATGGCGTTTCTTTACTCTGTGGTTTGCTTTTCCAAACGGAACAAAAAGCAGCTGCACTTCTACCAAGATGCTTTAATGGAAACAATAAGAACTCCTTCTTCACGACCGTCAAGCAGTCCATTCGAGATGGACTTGATTTATGCTTGTGTGCTTTGAAACGCACTGAATTTGATGTCTTTGTTCTTTTCCTTTCTGTTTTC
>JAZGTJ010004995.1:0-28863 GCA_036877575.1 Botia almorhae
GAAGCAAGAATCTGAATGAAAGCGAGTGCCGGCCGGCTTTATACACCCCGCTTCCGGCGTGAGCCGACGCGCTGCGCTTTGCCCAAATGCTCATTGGCTCTCTCCTCTCGGGCCGATGCTCATTGGCGCGATTTTTTACTACGCGGAGATAGGGCTCTCCAGCAAGACCCCATACGTCAGTCAGTTGACGTAACGTCGAACGTGACTGACTGAAAGGGAACAACAAGTTCCAGCCAATATCAGACCTCAGCACTGCTTGAAACAATTAGACTGGAACACCATTACCCAAACTTAACTGTGAAGTTCAAAACTGAACTTGATCTTTGATAATGTGAGCATAGTTGATCTGCTAGGTCTATTTCAGCGGTCAGTTATATTCTTCCTGTCTACGTGCAGCTCTTTGTCTTATGGCATGTTCCTTGTTTTACTTTTTAAACATTATTGATCTTCATTTAGATCCTGCCTCTCCATTTTATCTTTGTTTCAGTACGGGACAAGTTTAATGCCATAATGAAATGTTATAACTACGAAAATACCAATGCACTGCTATAACTATTGGCAACACAAGTGGTGGTTGAATGATGTGAGCCGGAGTTTTGTTTAGCAGGGTTGGCAGTATCTGGGGGCACCACCAGCATCAGCGCAGGATCGTAGAAGGCTAATAGAAAAAACATACAAAAGACTAGTGTGTGCCACAACGCAGAGAAACCACTGGTATGAGAATCACTGGTTATTAACTCAATAAATAATTTAGGCCTCATATAATAAGGACAATTAAATAAATGGTCAATGCACAGACTTGTGATTTATTCTAAATAATGTTCCAAGAAAAGCAACTATATGTTTAAATAACCTACATTAATAAATATATTTAATACACATGTATCCACCTCATATATGCCATTAAAAATAATCTATTGAATGATGGACTTAACCATGGTAGTAACCATGTTTTTTGCCACACTTATAACCATTTGTATAACCACAGTTTAGCTACAAATACCGTGGTTAATTTTTATAGGGGAAGTCTATATTTTTTTTGAACACACATAAATACACAAATCGCTAAACAGTTTTCCTTCGACTCTGACAGCAGATATGAGATTCTTGTAACAGTGACCTACATTAACCTACTTCCTCACAGTGTGTCATTTCCTAGTACACAATATTTACTCTCATAAGCATTTGTTACGACAAGACAAAGTTCCCTTATGAGCTCCTGGCTCTTGAACTGCATTAGCATGTAAACAAAAACCTGTTTCACTTTGGTACAATCAGATCTGTTTGGATCTAGCGATTATAAAACATTTCTTGCTCTCCTTTGTTAAAAATATGATTTGCATATAGTAATGCTAGTAAGGACATTTAGTAAAAATTTATTTATTCCTTGTATTTATAAAAATAATATTTCCAGATAAATCCAAATTCAAAATATTTGGTGCACTGTTGATGTTTTGCACAATGTAAATAAACGCAGACTCCACCCACAGAAACTACCTCAGCAACACAACACTAGACATTTCATCACCTAGAGAAGTAATACCAGTATTAAAGGATGATTTACACATCTTGTCACTGATGCTGTCAATACAGCTTAACATGTAATTAATCCAGAGAATACCTTTAGAATAATGACATTGAATGTGCTTTCTTTAAACAGAGTACATAACAGAAAAAAACATACAGGGGAAAAATTTACATGGATTTAATTAGTCCACCTCAGTGGTTCAGGCAGAGCTTCCTGACATAGCCAGAAAACTAGAGCTGTCAGCCCTGGTCAAAGGCCAGGCCTGGAGGTATTGTCAATAGACCCGACATAAAAGGGTCAATGGTCTTACAGGATAGTGTTTCCTGTGACAGTATCAGAGCACATTTACAAATTCCCTTCTTTGTCCGTGCACGACACCCACCTTTATTGATAGACAGCCCCTCATAGATGCAGAGAGCTGTGCTCCCTCCAGGTTTGTGGCTTTTAGCCTCAGAGCTGTACAGATATTCTTTCACTGTAAGTAAACCATGTTCTTCTCAGTGAGTATAATACTGACAATTGCCACATTTGTTGCTCCTGACTACCATCGAACAAGGTGCTAGAAATGCATCCATTTCAAAAGATTGCACAGTGTATACTGCAGCACACAGACAGTGAATCAAATTGACTGTTTATTGGCACAAATGCAAACAGTGATAGAGGAACACTTACAGTTTGTGAGTTCAAACTGCCAAAAGAACTTTTTGTATCCAAAAATACCTTTTTACTCGTTTCTTACTCGTCATGCAGTGCACAAAGCCAAAAGTCAATAAGTATGTTTTTTCACTGATATACTATACTAAAGGAATAAGTAGCAGTGAACACACCATAGAGACCATGTGGATTGAAGTACAGTGATTACTACAGAACTAGCCTAATAATGTGTAGTTAACACTGCATATTAAACAGAGACAGGAGAAAGTATTTTAATCAATAAATTAATTTACACATTAATAGTACATAAACAATAAAATCGCTACTGTTAATACTAACTAAAAAAAATATTGACTTAAATCTTACATAGTTGGTTTATGTACAGTTCTTTTACATGCAGAATAAAATATGTAAGGTAATTCATATTTCAACAGTAGGGTATAATGACCTTGAATACAGAATCTGGTTAGTGACCCAAACGAAGAAGTGCCTCAGTAGCAAAATGACTCATTCTCTAGCCAACAGCTATTATCCAATCAGCACTTAGTTTTCACCACCATGCCCCTCTTCCCCCTTTGTATATAACTGCAGCTTTGGCCTGTAACTGCCACATTCATCTTTTTTGTATTCATGCATTTTATAATTTATTGTATTTCAGATGTTACTAAATGGATTTGAGGATGAAAAAGGATCGGACTGGAGATGCATTTTGTGATTGCCAGGAATCTGCTTTACGACCATAGAAATGAGAACTCCTCTTGTAATAGGCAAATAAATCTCTTAGCAAAATCAAAAATAAATACTTCGAGTGTGGAGGTTATAAGCGAAACAGTAAGGACAAGAGAAATGAGAGTGTCCATCTTGCAGAGTGATGTTAATTGAAACACTCTGGGAATGTTTGCTGAAATATGCGAAAATACTGACAGCCATATAACAGATCGCTGATGCGGAAATCTAAATGTACCTGTTTGGTGGCAGAAACATTTTACGTTTTATCCTATTTCACTTACCTTGACATCAAAATTCATTATTCCTTGTACCTCTTGCTTTAGAATATGACCACATTACAAATCATGAATATGTAGAAATTCATTTCATTTTCTGTGTCGTTTCATGACATTTAGAATCTTTTGGCAGCAAAAGACGTGACCTGCCCACCACATAAACCTACTGTAAACAATTTCTGTCACTATCAACACCAGCTGCACATATTTTGAGTGATGCTTGTCTGTGAAGAACTCACTGGGCATTCTGGGTGGTTGTTTACTAGCAAACTGTCAAATCTGTGATATTCTCAATGTATACCCCCTCAGTGTAATTCTAAGGGCAATTAATGCAATGTTTTTATTTGTCATGCAAATGTTGATTACTTTGAAAAGAAATAGCAGATTTCTACTTACTACACCCCTAAATTACACCCCTTAATTCTTTTGACAGATGACTAGATGGCATCAAATGTGACAGGAAAACACCAGTAGAGTCTTCTGTAATGGAAGGCAAAGCAGTGTGTGTGTGTGTGTTGGTATGAGCTCCTCTATTTTGATGGTGGTAATTAAACACTGCCTGCCTTTGGGATATCATTGTCCACTTCCTCATCAGCCCCTCACCATAAATATATCCAGAGCCCCCTGGCCCCATAGGCATCTCATTAAACAAAATACCCTCTAAAGACACACACACATAAACTCTGTTCCCATCACTTCCAACACACAGGACAGAAAATGTCTGTATACACACACACAGTTTCAGATTAATAGAGGCTTCTGCTTTACAGTCATCTTGCCTTCACACTCAATAAATGGCAGCATTCTGCCAAGAGTAATAACCGGCAGGTTGATGTGCAAGGATGGAGAAACTCTTTGCTGTTACTCCATCAGTCTCAGAGCAGGACCTTCACAATATTACTACCTGCCTGCTCTCAGTCCCAGGATGAGTGCTTTCACACAAACACCAGCCATTCTGTTTTAGTGCTGTTATAGATCAGACCTTGATACAAAGTAATATAAGTTTATTGGTTGCTGTATACGGCAATAAACACAGGATATTTATTTTAAAGGAGCTTTGGCACTTCTAGGTGTTGGACAAGAAATTGAAACCTGGATCAACGCCTGAGATCACATTTCTGAAGGACAAAAATGCTGTAAAGCGTAACGAAGGTGTTAGCTCAGTACTGCAGTGAAGCATGTCATAAACCTCCACTGTCATTGGGAGAACATTAGAACGTTCTCTGTACAAAATCCAGCTTCTGTATTTTTAGAAAAAAAGTTTTTACTTTTACTGGGGATGCTCAGCCCTGAGAAAGCTATTTAGATCAGAATAATCCTCATTATTGCCACTAGCTGGGTTTTCACAGCATGATTTGCTATTTTGATGTGTAAAACTTTCTTATGTAATATCTAATGTATGATGTGCAAAGACTAAAAAGTATTTTTAGATGCCTGATGCATAGTTGCTGATGGGCATGTATTTTTGCTAAAGAATTACAAGTTTGTTGCTGTAAAGCTATTTAGGCTACAGAAATAAATTAACTTTATAGTTGTTGTGTGCTTAACTTTGTTGACTATTGACTCAAATACCCATCACCCCCGCAACTGTGATTTTAATCAAAGGATTGTGAGTTTTAATATTGGGGCATGTAAATATTTGCTATTTAGAATGTTATTTTGGCCATATTTAGTATTTGATTAAGTTTTGCTGTAAACACTTTTGTGTTTTGTGCATAGTCACCATAAGTGTAATGAGTCTTTCCCTTGGTGAACTTGGACTTAATTAAAATAATTTCTTACCCCATAATGTAGTGCAGCAAAAGTACAGTAGATTTCCTTATATTAGGAAGAAACAAAAACTACGCTAAAGATCTGATTCTACTTTTCCATCAACACTCATCAAAAAATGTACTGTTTTTTAATGGGTCTAGTTTTTAACTAGGTCTTACCTAGTTACCTATTAGTTCTCTAGTCACCTCTTCTATTCCACTCAGAACTTTCCCTTTAGCCAAGCTGATTGAAAAACATTGGTGATTTAAATGGCTTATCTAAATGGTAACCTATGTTTTCCAAAACTACAACTGCAATAGTATAAGACTGGGATAGTAATGTTAACTAACTGTTGCCCTCTATAAGTGTTAGTGATATGATAAACAGGTGTTTTGCATCACAAAAGTGTAATAATGTATCTTCCAGCACATGAAATAGAAATGTATGGAATGTTTGTCTTTATAATTGTATCACAGTAAAATATCTGATTGTTTGGTGTTTATTAGTACTGCGCCACACCATGCTGTAAAACCCAAGCATCCATATAAAGAAAATACATTGCAAGATAAAAGTATTCATTTCGTGTGCACTGCATGGGCAGTTTCACGATCTGACAGATTAATGACTCTTTATTCAATAAAAGCCTTCTGTGCACTGCATTTAAACAAGGCCATCTAAGGCCACCTAGTGGTAGGACATACAAATAACATGCTAAAGATATACTGAATATACATGGGTTGGACAAAATAGTGTAAACACCTGGAAAACAGATATCTCTACATTGGGATGTAAATGAGCACCTATAATTAATACTTGCTTGCAGTAAATTAGCCATGTGGCCTAAAGATGAGGCTAGTGCCAAGATGCCAAGATATGGCTGCCCAAATGATCACAGATCTACCCCCATGTTTGATAGTATTAGGCAGATAATCTACGTTATACCCATCCTTGGGGCTTCTCCATACAAAAACATGACCTTCTGTCAGGGGCGCCGCTCACAATTTTGGGCCCTATGACAAAATATGAGGTTGGGTCCCCCTAGTAGTGTTATTACTAATAAAGCAGATCTCTGGGGACCCCTAAAGGGCGTGGGCCCTTAGAATTGTCCTAACTTTTCCCCCCTTAGCGGCGCCCCTGCCTTCTGTTGAAAATAACATAAATGATACATCATCAGATTATATCACTTGTTTCCAGTCATTAGCTTTCCAGGTTTTATGATCATGGCACCATGTTTTCCCATTTTAGTACTGGTGTCTGTAATAATTTAGCAATTTCAGCTCTTCAAATGTTATTGGCTTTGTGAGGTCTCTGCAAACCATTTTTGTGGAAATAGGTTCTTTAAGGTGAATATTGGGTTTTGCTGTCACTTTTGCTGCAGTAGTTCTGTTTTGTTTGAACACCATCCTTTGACTGATGGAAACTGTAGACAGACAGACCTCTTACTCAAATATTTTTGAGTATATTTGCACGATTACACTATTAAATTAAAATCCTATTGCAGATTTCCTGTTTGAATTACACTGGATGATAATAATGTTAATTTTAATTTAACATTCTGTTTGTTAAGACCATTTTTGACATAAATGTCACATAAAAAAATATTTGTAACTGCTTTGCTTATAAAAATTACAATAAAGACATTTCTGTGGTATGTTAATCAGTCAAATAATCATGTTAATCATGTTTTTCCTCAAAAAAGCATATTTCATTATTAAGGCATTACAAGGCCATGCAATTATTTTTTGACACCTGATGGTAGTATTAAAATCACACTGGTTTGTTTTTTACATGCTCTGACCAGAATTGCTTCATTCATTGGTAAATAATTACAGACTTATTTCTAAGTCTTATTAAACAGTCACAGTCATGTTAAAATGGAACCAGCATTTTTTTATCTATACTTAATGTCGCAAAAACTGGTGCCTTTCCTGCGCTATACAGTTCACATTGTAGACACATTTAGAAAAGATTAATCAGCACCAGTAAGGCTTATCTTGTTAAAAATATATTAATAAAGCATCAAATCCATTTAACCATTATTTCCTTTTTTAAAGTTAATCTTTATTACACATTTGCTACTAGTGTAGGTGCCAGACTGTTAAAAGTGGTGAGCTACTTGATATTCTGCATGTAAATTAGGATACATGAATTTAACTGTTTGCAAAGAGTAAATGAAGCCCATGCTTAGTATTGTAATTTAGAGTTTTATAGCCGTGATTTCCAGCATATCGCAAACTAAATGTAAATTCTGCATTAGAAAATTCATAAAGAGATAAAACTGGATATTCAGCTTATTTAACATTGTCATTTTTAATTGGCAATTTTGTACATTCAGAGACATCCAGCTTATGTTTAAACAGCACCAGCTATTACGATCTGTCAGATATTGACCATCAAAATCAAATCAATTATAAAGGTAACAAATTAACAGCGTTTATATAACAACATTGGCATATCTGCATTTTGTCATAATTAAGATTTTCCAGTGAGTGTACATACTACAATGCAGATCTAGACTTTAACAAAGACACTAGTATGTGTATGTGTGTGTGGTACAAAGACACGACAGAACTGTTAAACAGTTAAACGAGTGGTTGTAAGGGAAGACAGCACTAAGAGGAAAAAGGGTTCATAACTCAAATCTCCAGATGGAAGAGCTGAGACACAGTGATAAGAACTGTGCTGAGGTCACACATTTACAGAATGACAGACATTTTGTCTTTGCTCACCCAGTGATTTCTGATCTAAGGGTGGCAGGAGGGCAAAAAGACCAGCACTTTCAGTGCAACAATAAAAAAAAGGAAGAGCCTTTAAAAGATTCATTAAGATCTTCATAGTCGTCCTGTTATTCTCCTCATAATGAGGCCAGTTCTTGTGTCAGTCGCTCTTTCTCTTTCTGAAGTTCCACGATACTTTGTTTATTCTGTTCCAAACGGTCCTCTAGCCACTGTAGCAGCGGGCCACTGATGGCCGACATCTGACTGCACAGGTTTTTAGTGAACACTGAACAACACACACACACAAATGACATAAGCACACACATTTATAAATCACTAGTGTTTAGAGAACCTCATATTTTACAACTGTTAAATGTTTTTTGATATTTTACTATTAGTGAAATCACAATGTCTCCACACTATACACACACAGATCATTATTTTTATAATAATCATTACAGTGCTTTTATGGCAGCACTGTATTGCTATTACTCAAATATGTGATGATGACATATTTCACAGAACGACTTTTAATTTGCTGCCTTGCATGCAAATGTATTTGCTTTTGAAGCAAATTTAGAGATTAAAATTGCATTACCTGATCCATTATGTATTTTTGTGATGGGATCCAGGTGAGTTAAACTGCAAAAAGCAAACAGGTGGAACACTGTCAGAACAAAAGATCCTTAGAGAATAATGATGAGTTCTAGATTAACAAGTGGCCTGTAATGAGAGATTATGTGAGGAACCATTTGGCACAATATAATCTAAATCTTTTTCTGGTAATGGCTGTCTACCTGTGGATCCTTCTATATGTATCCTGCTCTTCTTGACAGAGAATTCTGGGCAGTTCCACGGCAGACTCCAGGCAAACTTTTCCGATAGCCTCATGTGGGACTACATGGATTGGAATCTCAATCCGCTCATACCTGATCATACACATGTCTTAGGCACTTTGTAACACACACATTTATGAGCAAAAGCACGGCACAATGAATATTCTAGCACACTACACGTGGGTCAATAGCTTTGGCTAAAAAGCATCCCAGGAAGCACCTTATGAAGTTGTTTGAGATAATGCCCAGTGTGTAATTTAGACCAAGAACAGCTACTTTGAGACTCTAATATAAGATAGTTTGGATTGTTTTGATAACTACATAATGTTTATACATCCGTTTTTTTGTTCTCTTATTTTAAAAGTAACTTGATTAGTTTATATAGTTGCTAACATAGACTAATGTACAATATATTTTACAGCATTTATTAATATTTGTTAATGTTAGTAAACATACAGTACAAATGCATTGGAATGAATGAAACCTAAGGAAAGGTACCTTATTGTATTTTTTCGTTTTGCAATATTTTCCTAGAAGTTTAATTCAAATTAAAGTGAAATGGATTTTGATAAAAAATAATAGACAATGTACCTCACAATAGACAATGTGTTTACTTACTCTGAACCTTTTTGGGCCTGTACTGATTGAAAGCAGGTATACAGAACTCTACCAGTCTAAAAAAACACAAATCATGGTCAAAACCCACTCAAAAGTAAGAAGAATGTCTTAATTTAATAGAAGATGATGCAACATATAACAAACTGCATGACATGTCACCAAAAAGCACACTGTACTGTATGTGGCATTAAATGAAAGCATAATAATGCTATTTGGCAATCAAACCCTTCAATGGTTTTCTTATATTTACCATCAAGATGGTACATACCTTTGTGTTTTTATCTTCTATAAAACATGAGAAAATGAGGCCAACAAAACCTTGATCCATCATCTGGTACATTGCTTGAGTCCGAACATCTGTACAGGGTGGGAATAATAATCAAAAAAATTCCAAAATCCAAACCAACAATTAAAGAGGATCTGTATAATAATACTAACCAACATGAGATGGCCACACAGTGATGTGTGGATGCGAGTGATACCAGCCCACAACTCTCATAGGGCGTCCTGTCATCTCAGCCAACCTGTGCCTCATATTAAGAACAAACTGTATGGAGCTTGTAGAGATAGTAAACTAGTATGTGGTCAGAATTACTTTATAATAACCTTTATTAAAAAACAACAGAAAATATATGAATCAAATTAAATCATAACATTTCCAACTATATGAACGTATAATATAATAATAGTAATCTGTTTAGCATTGTATTTTAATAATATTTGTCAATAACTTGTTTTACAAAGCTATTACAAGCTATTTACCTGGTCAGTATAACAACAGTGTGGTACTATGTCAGTATCTAATTATAATATTGTGGTGCTTTGATATATACCATGATACTGATGGTATTTATTACTGAGGTGAAATTGTATCATGTTATTCATAATATATTGTATACACTGTATTCTTTCAAAATCTGCATAGCCTGGAAACAACTCCTAACAAGGTCAGATTAGACAGACATCCTGCACCTGTGCATGAGAGTATGCGAGTCAGGCAATATATTTACCTAATCAACTTTATCACTCAAAATTCATATGCTAGTTTCAAGGTATTTTCTGACGCACACACAAAGCAACTGTTTCTAGCTGTCTCTAGGTGAATCAAGACTATTTGGGCCCCAGTGCACACGTTTTAGGAGGATAAAAGGCAGTGATAGATAGCAAGGGTCACACATTTACATTTAGGCATTTGGCAGACGCTTTATCCAAAGCGACTTACATTGCATTGATCTCTATACATTGAGTATGTGCAATCCCTGGGATCGAACCCATGACCTTGGCGTTGTTAACGCCATGCTCTAACCACTGAGCTACAGGAAAGCTATATTTGCATTTCTTTGCATGTAACTGATGTGACAGTGTTACTGTTTTGCTATGCAGTAATTCTTTATTAAAATATTTTGTGTTAAACTTTTACTCCGCTCAATTTTGTCCCTTTTGTCCCACACTACCATGGTATTTTTTCACCAATATTGTACTTTAGTATTATACATGGTACTTCAAAGAATTGGTACATGCCCAAAAAACATGGTAAGTAACTTTTTGTTAGTGTTGTATCACTGGTTAGTGATTATTTATTGCAACAGTTAAACAGAATTATCCCATATATATTCCCCTAAAGTCATCTTATATAAACATAATGAGTGTCATAATTAGTGTATGTGAAAGGATATCTCGGCTTCGGTGGATGCTGCTGACAGCTGCTCTGGTGAAATCTCCACTCTGTCTTTCCTCTTGTCTGACCGACGCAAAATAATGACAGAATGAATGTGCACGATGCGGTTTGTGTCCACCTAAAATATACAAAGAGTCTTATGAACACGTCTGATTCCATCCACACACATGCAATGAAACAAAACAGAATAAATAACACAAGATATTCACCTCGCCGATGCACAGTCCCATTACTTCCTCTTTCTCCGTGCTGAGAGCATGATTCATACAGACAAGAAAAGCGTCCGACTCTAAATGTACCGCACTCACTGCCATATTAACAGTTACAATAGAGTAAATACTGTTTTTTTATTTGTTGTGAGGCACTTGGCGGCACTTCCGCATCAACAAAACGTCTGTGTTACACCAAATCTTTCCGATAGGAAACAGCATAACAAATGACTTTAGGATTGTTTTTTGTAATAAATTAAGTTATACAAAGCAAAAATACTTTTAATAATTTTCTTTCATTTAAATTCATTTCTTTTTGTTTCATTAGTTTATTTATTTGGTTTAAATGAATTACAAATACAGTCAGAAATACATTAGGATGGAAAATAGAAATTAAGTTAAATTTAAACATTTAAAAATGTTTACAGCTTTAATAGTCTTAAAATGAAAAAGACGTATTTTCACCATATTTGCATTTATATATACAAAATTTAACAGAAGTAGCAGGCTGCTTTGGATTTGCGGAAGCACACAAATCTATAGACATCGACATACATTTATTTTAATGCAATCATCAGTAGACATTTTGCGTCATGGTGCCTGCACACTCAAGCATATGTGGAATAAGAAATTTAACATAGACACTTCGCAATTTTGGGGATTTATTTCAGTCATCCTCTATTTGCCTCTATGAAATACTCTTTCAATTAAATCAGCAAGCCATCTTTGGGTGTCAGCATTTAATAACCCCAGTAATACAGTTAAAGAAGAATGTTACTCATACATTTATACATTAATTTTCTTTTGTAGGTACACTTCTCATATATTTATTAATGACACTTAACACCAATAGGAAAGTTAAGCTGGGATTTGTATAGTGTCCTATAAATTCTGATTACAATTTAACATAAAACATAAAAACTAACATTAACATAAAAAAAACTTTATTGACCTTTGTTTTTTAAATAATGTACAAATGTATGTATTAAAGCATTGTATTACAGCAATGTATAGAAGGAGTGCACAGAAGCATTCTTTTGAGTTTTTTGAACAGTTTGTAGGTTTAATTATGGATTTATGGTGTAAATTCAATCTATTTACACATTTAAACAAAATTAGCCGTTTCAAAAATGGTTTGTACCAAACTATATAGCAAAATATTTCAATAAAAGAATAACAAAGGGTAACAGGGCAACAAGAACAAATAAAAAAAACAATGCTTATTCAAAAAGTCACAAATAACATTCTACCATGCTTAAATCCGTTTCCCATTGAACACATGATATGCCTAAACTTATTAAAGCCCAGACAAATATAGGAGTGCCAAGTTTATTACAACTGCAATAAACATTTCAAAACCTGTTATCTCTTGTATATGTGCTGATTGGTATGCTTATTATATAAGACATATATATAGTATAAGGAGACAGATATAGCGGTGGAGCTCCTATGAAGCCAGACCAAGCAGAAATCCACCAGCAAAGCCCCCTGTGAGAACAATGTTTTTCTTCACAAACACCTGCACCTAAACAGACAAAATATGACCATTGCTTAATAATGCTTAATTGTCATTACAATGTCAGACTGTATCAATATTAATAAAAAATATCAATGATCCTAAAACAGACATCATTTTCTCAAGCAAAATATAACTTCTTTATAATTTATAATTCTTTATCTGCTTGTTTGGGGGTGAAATAAGACTTAACATATTTTTGTTAACCCTGTGCTTCCCATCATATAATGAGAAATAATACATTTATATTTGTGTGTTTTGTGCCTATATATTGTGTATTAAAAATGCTATTTATTTACCTCATTGAATTTTGTTCTCATCTCTTTGGGTGGCTTGTCTGTATTTAGCTTCAGTTGTTTCTTGGCTTTATTTACATCTTGCTCCATTTTTTTCCAGTCTATTGTTATATAGCCAGTGTGATGAGCAATCTGAAAGTATAACAGTTTACTTTTATCATTCACCACATCAAATGACAATATATGCACCTGATTAAAATACAGTTTTTACAGTTACCTGAAGCAAAAAGAATCCACCACCTACAGCTGATGCTGCAAGCTTCCCAACCTTCTGAAACAAGTACCCAGCACACCTACAAAACAAACTTACTCTATATTTTTGAGCTTGATGATCCCCACAGAGCTGTTTAATAAGTGATACGACTTAAGTTTCAAAATTGATAAATTTTGCAACCTCAACACTGTTATTAAACCAACTTGAAGAAAAATTTGAACTGTTCTGAGCCAAATACAATTATTGGCACATAAAATGTATACTCATCACATCTATGAATACCACAAAACATACAGTTATAAGCAGAGCTGTAAACAATGTGATTGCCTTAAAGGCACTTTTAATAATTAACTGTAAAGCTGCTTTGAAACAATTGGTATTATATAAAGAGATGTATTAAGTTGATTTAACTATTTTGTTCACACTGAAAACAATGCTTTGATCCTGCACATTCTCTTTTACATGCATTGTTAGGCCAGAAACAGACTTAATGTGAAGTGTCTGTCCCATTGCTACTGGGTAACAAAGCTTAGTTCTAGTTGTGTCATTTTAAATATAAATTACCAGCCAGTCACTCCTCCAATGGCAAGCTGTGTTGCAACAGAATACTTCTCAGCAGCTGGTCCAGAATTATTTTTTCCAAACATTTTGTTCCACCACCTTTGTTTCTTGACGTGCTCAGCCAGTTCCAGAACATCAAAGGTTTCAGCTTCTGTCAGAACATAAAAATGTGCATTTTACATAACAAATTTAAATTAAACCTCAGTTTACACAGAAATGTGACGTTCGTATTAAGTCCACTGTCGCATTGATTAGCAAAACATAAAAAAATCAACCAAGTGCAATTAAATATTAATTAAAATACACACTTCATTTTCAGGAACAAAACATGCCACATGTCAAAAACACAGTCTGTTAGAAAAATCTGGAAAACACAAGATTTTATACATTGAGGTTGCTCTCCATCCCAGCTGAGATATGGGGCTGTTTACACAAGAAACTAATATAGTGTGTGGACTGTTAGTGCCCCTACTGCGCATCACGCCTTGACAGTAACCTTGTCTAATGATGTGACCTTTCTGGACTGCATAAGCCAGACACAAAAATAGCACACCTTCTGTAGCCAACAGATGGGCCACAGTATCGCTTTCAGACAGATTTTAAGTCAATTGGGTCTGTTTAAATCAGTCTGAGAAGCCTGTTAGGCAAATATTAAGATGACAGTTTCTCTGTTTTGTTTTGTTTTTTGCTGGGAAAAGCTAACTTGCTCTTACACGGCAATTATTCATGCGGAGCTTCTCTTACATAACCTCATTTAAAGAGCTGGAGGAATGTGTGGGTAAGATGACTCATACTTACCACAGACATCGGTGCTTTACATGTGACGTTTGGTACTTTGATATCTTTCAATATGTTGGCAGCTTATTTTAAAATGTTACCATCTTTATCAACGCTATGTAAGTGAAAACCTTAACCTTTCTCTATACGCAGTTTAAATACAGTTTGAAGTTTCCTTGCGGACAGCATATTAAAGATGTATATAAATAATTCATAATACATAAATCTCGTTTCTTATGCGGGTTAATATAGTGTCAAACAAAGGAATACATTGTCTGCAGCCTGTAAAATGTGTAAAAAGTCATAGAAACATAAAGACATGACGCTTACCTTTTCTCTCGGCCATTTTTCCTGCGTTTCCTACCCGGACGATAATCCAGCGCGCACCCTGACGTCACGTAACAGCTACAATATCGTAATTTTGTTTGTTTATTTATTTTGCTTATTAAACAACACAAGACAGGAGAGAACCGACAATGTAAGACACAACCACTAAAATGAACATACACAAAAAGGCCAAGGAGCAAGAACAAAGACAAACGTTTTACAGGTAAATACGTCAAACAAACACATAGAGGGACATACAATTTAGATTTTCTGTTAGTTTTTTATTTGAAGCTCTGAAATATTTTTACCACCTAACATATAAAAAGATTAAAAGAGGACTTTTTTATGTGTGAATATGTTATTTACCCAGCAATAAAACCGTCCAAGATCTATTCAAGATATGACAACCGCTGCAATATCGACAGTTTAGTATTTTCCTTTAGTATTCTGTAATAGTTTATCAGAGTTCTTCTCTTAGCATTCTTTAATAGTTATTTCAGTAGCCTTTTCTTTTTTTAGTATTGTGTAATATCTCAGTATTCTTTCTTTAGTATTTGTTTTTCAGTATACTCTGATATTTTCAGTATCCTTTCTGTTATTTTTCTGTTATTCTTTGGGTTGACTTTTATTCGAAAAACTGCAATGTTGCATGGACACACACTGATATTATAATTATTGCAACAAATTATATTACAAGGATTTATTATTATTTTGTAAATGCATTTTAAGTTTATATTGTCTTATTTTTATGTTTGTTTGTACATTAGAATGAATTATTTTAAATAAAAACTATTTGTAAAATAAATAATAAAACATTCAACACAAAACAATATAATATAAGATGACTGTAAACCAGACTGCATGAAAATAATTGATTTTTTAAAATCTCTACAGTAGTATCTATGTTGGAAGTCCACAGACCTGCAGAGTTTAGCTTCAACACATCTGTGTGGGTATTTCTAGCAGTTGCAAAAACTTAACTTAGTAACAATGAGTAACTAGTTTTAGTAGAGTTAGAGTTGGAGCTATACTCTACAGGTCTGTGGACATCATTGGAGACCTCTGATCTACAGGCTTATGTTTGTCTTTTGATTTTTTCCATTTTCTTCTGTTCTCTGTGTGGCTGTGATTGAACTGATATGATGTTCAAGATCAGGAGATCCCAGGAGTTTTTGTCTGTTCAAAACCAATAACAAATGATTTCCTTGATATACTTCTGATAGTCCTGTCCTTAAATAAAATGAATAAATAAACTGTAGTGACTCACTTTGCAAGACAAGTATAAAGTTTTATATTTTATTCTTTTTAATTTTACTCTAAAAATAATCAATTAGAATGTGTTTATATAAATGCATTAATGATTTATTTGCCGTTGTCATTTTTGTCACTCATTCAACCACCACCTGTAGTTCCATCATGAACCTATAGGGACATAATGTTATCCCCGTTGGTGTCCCTAATTCCCATATTCTACATATCACTGATCATAAAACTCACATAATTAAACTTGTACACTTTCTATGTCTATTTACGATGTGCTAAAACTAGAGTACTCCATCACTGAAATTTTAAGAATTAAAAAGTATTCCTAAACTACTTTTAACAAAGCAGCCACATTTTTATCAAGTTCAGATATATCGTACAGTGATTCTTTGCTTTTACTTTTTTATATATATGTCTTTTTACTTTTTTTATCTTGTTTATCTGCTTCCAATTAACTTTCAGATTTTTTTCTGTTTTATGTTTGATGTAACTTTCAGCTTGTTCAGTTGATTTTAGCTTTCTTGGTTAATATTTTTTATTTATGACATATATTAAAAATATATATTTTCTTACTTAAATGTAGCAATGTGAAAAGACTATACTTTGTCCAAAGAAGTGGTTACTATAAAATCTGTTTAATTGTATAAATATTGTCTCTGCAGGGATGTCACAATGTACAAGATTCACATTTAATAACTTTATTAGTACCTTTATTGTGATAAAGGTAAATGCATTACAAAGCATCAAATAATATAAACATTTCTGGTCAAACTTGAAAATCACATTGTAGCACCTCCACAGTTGAAAGAAAGATTTGATTTGTAGTGGCATCAGGTTGAAGTGTGTTAAATCTTTACTGACCCAGTAATCAGATGTAGCTGCATTTTGATAGCAAACAGATTCTACACTGAATACTGAGTGAGCAAAGGATTTCAGTGCAGTCCTTGAGAACAGCGAGCAAATTTCATCTTCAGCCATTTTTTAACAATAAGAACTGTATCTGTAACAGCTATATCCTAACTAACACAATTTATTGTTTTTATTATAAAACATATTAAAAAGAAACAATCCCAGAATGACTTCATTTTCAATGGCCACGTGTTCTAGCATTAAATTATTAAATTAATTATTTAAGTTTGATAAGGTATTTAACAGGGATAATTGGAAAGTCCACTGATAAAAATCCACTTTGACAGTCATAATGTGTCATATTCTTTGGTGGCTTTCTCTTTAAAAGAGCTTTTGTTCATCAAAAGTGAAACTGATGGTGTTTGTAAGGGGGAATACCATGTCCTTATTATATATGCATATTACTAGGTTATTTCCCAAGAGGGTCCACGCTTGCTGGATACAAATTCTACAGAATAAACATTCTTTATTGGTTAGTCTTAATAGTTTAGACACACATGCAGAAGAAACATTGTTTATCTTACTTTTATGCTTTATTGTCTCCAGGAAAGTGGTTTGTCTTTCTTTATAAACTAATGTAATGTATTTTTACAGCAGTGTAAGACATTTGTGCACGTGTTAACAAAGATACAATTACAATTGCATCACTCTTACTGGTATCATTTGGAACCAAAGGTTTCAAAATGTACAAAGACTAAAACACAGCAGTTTAATCACAAGCTAAATATTAAGTGTTGTTTCTTGATGTAGTTATAGAAAAGGTCAAATAGACCCCCAGCAAGTACTTACTTCATCTTTGAGAGCCATCCATTGTTCTGCGCATTGCCAAATCTTGTGCCTGCACCATTGCACATCTAGGAGCTTCTCGACTGTTCTGATCAAGTGCTAACAAAGAGGTTAGTTGGCTCAAAGCCCTACCTGCAGTACAGCTATACCAATTTCCACTGAACTCCTCACTTGATGCCCCACGCAAACTGTTTATTGCTCCACATCCTTCCTCTTGCAGTAGTCTACTTTAAGTTCTAAGAATACGGAAAAAAGCGACTTCCTCGATCGCAGAAGAGCTCCACTTCATGTCGTGTCTAAACATGGCGAAGCTTTGTGCTCCTCTGTGCGACTTTCCGTGAGATCGCCGTGTGCGGGTGGCCAGGCTTTATCAGTAGCCCTCTATAAATTTCCCCTGGGTCTCTCCCTTCACCTGGCTGGGAATTGTGTGTGTTAGTCACCTTATAAGGGGCAGTCCCTTTTTAAAGCTTTCAACAATCGCCTCAGCCCAGTCAAGCCCATAGGCAATACCTTGGACAGGGACTCTTGCAACCTTGTCAAATTTGGTGAAATAATAGAAATAATCATAATCTGTCATTATCTGTCATAGTAAAACACACATTACATGTGGTACTACATGGAAAAAGACATCTTTTAGCATATATCAAATTTTGAAGATGTATTTTTACAAATTACAAAATAAAAAAGCTCATTCTTGTGTAATTCATTACATTTGAAGTTTAAGATACTGAAAATATAAGCCAATGGAAAATTACCAATGGAAATAAAGAACAGTATTTTCTGTATTTAAGCAAGAAGCGGTGGATCATAATGTCAGTGTGTTAAACATTTAAAGCAAAAGCAACAATTTTAAAACACAAATAAACAAACGTATATATAATATATTTTTTAGTTTTTGTTTTAATTGGGAATAATGACAACATTATATGTCATTAATGTAAAATACATGCAATAAATCATAGTTGCAAAGTAGATCCTAATTTTAATATTTATAGAAATTTGTAAAAATTGCAAAGGAAACAAATTCACATAAAAATATATGTATGTATGTAGCGTATGTATGTAAATATATGTATAGGTTTTATTATACAAAAAGGCAAGAATAAATCATATTACATTAATTTACTAATATTTACTAATATTTTTGCATTTTTTAAGAAATATTTTTAATAATATTCGTTATTTCACAGTATACAAAAAAGGAAAATCTATTGTGTGTTTATATTAAACAGACTTCAGATAAAGAAACCTTTGCTGGAATCGAGCTTTATTTTTTCTTTCATTCTCACTGTAAAGTAATTAATTATTGTTTAATTATCAAATAACAAACATTTACATCTGCTCATAGCTCATGGCACCATGGTACTTTCAATGTTTTCTGCACAGAACAAAAAGTAAATTATATGAATATCTAGTGACATGTCTATGCCTTATGTGAGCCCATAACATTATTATTTATCATAAGTATCTCATGTACTTATTTGACCTTCTGTGGTACTGATGTCATGATTTTGCTAAAATCCAACAGAACTGTCCCCATGAAGGCTTATATTTGCATAAACATTTTGGTGAATCATAAAGGACCCTGCCATCTAAAAGAAGGACTGTAGCATACAGGAAGTCGACACAAAGTTTGCGAGAGTGGCGTACAGGAAGTTCATCACTACCCATCATACTTGTGGGCAGGGCCTTTTTTGTTTACTGGCTTATTGTTTTGTTGTTGCCTTGGAGAAAAAATCTTATACAAAGACAGATCATACAAAACCAGTCATGCAAAGTTTGCTGTTCACATCCTATTCTACATGCGCTAATAAACGGACAG
This sequence comes from Botia almorhae, assembly GCA_036877575.1. Classification (NCBI taxonomy): domain Eukaryota; kingdom Metazoa; phylum Chordata; class Actinopteri; order Cypriniformes; family Botiidae; genus Botia; species Botia almorhae. The sequence continues at coordinate 19,468 of JAZGTJ010004995.1, forward strand.
ACCTGCATGACAATGGTCTGTGGCATAATATATTGGTTTATCTGCTCAGCGGCCAATGATTCTCTCAGGGGGCATGTTAATATCTTCTGATCAACAAGTGACAATTATCATATGCCCATATCATATGAGGTAAAAAATATTTGTGGCATGAAACAGCTTAACAACATTCAAACCAGCAGAATAGAGCCATCAAGAATCTTCTTCCTTTCTTCTTTCGTTTATTTATTTTCAATCACGGTTATGATTATTACACATATACTGCATTTTTAATCAGACTCTGTGCAAATTATAAAGGCTAAGGATAAAAGCAAGAGACAAAATAAAGCAACTCCATTGTTGCAGTGGCCATTTTTCAGCCCTTAGAATTCCACAGTTCAGCTGTAGGGGCAGATTTGTGGTTTCAATGAATCTATGTTAAAAAGCACAGAAAAAAACACTGTATTCTCCCCACCCTAAAGAAGCCAGTGCCAGTAAACTCAGTGAAGGTCAGCTGTACCTAGTAATTGACCTCCCACAACTTATGAACATACTGTATGTATTTGCTTTATTTGCAAAAGGAACATCTGCCATCAAATTCCCATTGCTTGTAAATTACTTGGAAAGTGTTCATCAGTACTGACATTGTAAACTGCCTCTATCCCAAGTAATAACTGAATTTCGCACTGTACTGTGCAAACTGTAATTTATAACAACTTGCTGTCACAAGCTATATCAACCTTTATGCCTTGATTCTATCTTAGTATATTGGAAAGATATGTACCTATTTACTTATTTATGTTATTTGTTTAATTTGTTTATTATTTTTTTATTAACAGCTTTATTGTCTTTATCAAATTTCATTTTGTCTATTTAAATTAGATTTCTGTCATTAAAAATCTAAATAATTTGTTGTTGTTTATGTTTTTGTTGATTCTTCTTAAATTAATGTTCTTTGTCTGTTATTCTAAATTTGCCATAAACAAATTAAAATTTAATTTAATTTATTTTTAAAACATATATTTACCAGCAACACTGTAAAATGTTCAGGGAGTAAGTACATTCTATTATGACAACACACAAAGATTGTCATCAGTTTTAATTTGTCGTGTAAACTCTGGGAATTTCAGCACATGTGTACACACTCACATACAGCTGCTCCACCCAAAAACATGATTTCTGATATAATGCAGTGTAATATGGCAGTCTTTTTCTGTCCTAGCTGATGCAAGTGGATGAAATCACTGGACATCTAGATTAGACAAGTTCCCCTGAAGACATCACAGGATGACTTCTCACCATCCAGATCCTTCAGTACTGCTTCAAAGCCTAGACATGTTCTAGTTCATCAGATACAGGAATCACTTTGAATGCTGACAGTACAGGTAATATATTTAATATGATTAAACAATTTTAAATATACTTTTAAATTTAAATTATACATTGCAATTGTGTTCTCCTGTAGTTGTGCCACAGACAGGCCTGTGTAGTCCAAGGACACTTTCCACCCCAAACAGCTTAGTCACTCAACAAGACATTAAAAATGGTCAAGGAAAATGTCTAAATGTCATTTTATTACATTACCTATCATTTGCTTTCTGGACCATGTACTTCTTTTACATTAACAGATCTCTTTTTAAACCATAATACTACAAGTTATTATTGAACAATACTTGATTTGTTTCTTTTTAAAATTTCTGTTGTACAAATAAAATTTGATAAAAGATACAGAGTGAAGATTAAAGAGTGAAGACAAAACAAATTCTGAACTAAATATGAAGCCTCTGCTTGGCTGTTCAAGAATCCATGACTGATTGACTAAATGGATTGATAAAAATGTGTACCTTAAATGCATTGTAATTCACTCTGGATAAAAGCACCAAAATGGGCAAATGCATTTGATATGACAGGAAGAGAAATGTATTAAATACCAATTTCAAGAAATTCAAAATATTAACATGGCAAAGACAGAATCATAAATCCAACAAAAGCAACAAAGCATAATTACAACATTGTTTTTCATTCATGCATTATACATTCACTGATATGTAGAATACATGGGTACCAAAAATTCTGTCCTTTTGCTGTAACTTATCAGCGATGGTTATTCTCAAAGCAGTTTAATGAATTTTGCTTCTGTAGGTTAAATTTAAATTGTAGTTCTACCTCCTGTTTGCCACCTCTTGGGTTCTTGTGGAATTATGGAGCTCTGATAGAGCATGTTGCTAATACATGGAACACACCAAAAGATAAAATATACCTTTGGCTGAGTCACTTTAAATTAAAGTGCCTACCAAATGCCTAAATGTAAATTTACTGCAGTTCAAATTCAGGATTTCATTTCAGAATGGTTGCAAACTCTCACAGAACCCTTTTTCACCATATTACATTTTGTCATGTAGTAGCTTTCATCCAAAGTAACTCTAAACTCACAAGTTCTTTTCTTATATTGGAAGTTTGCTTAGTATATTACTGTGTTTACTGATTTACGTAAACGTCATTATGTGATGAAAGTAATGAAATTATGTCGGTCATTTCTAAGGACAACATGCCAAACTGGAGATCTAAACTGTAATTCCTATATTTTTTCCACAAGGGGTCGCCTTTTAATAAGTGATCATTTGGGAACGCAAACGCCAAGGTCGAAATAAAACAGCATAAACAATGTTTTTTATTCTTCAGTGTTTTACAACACTGACTTCAAGATTTATAAGATGTAAGAAATTTTTAAAAAAAAGTAAAACATTGATAGCCTTTTGCAATTGATCTGTTGAAATTATGTAAATTGACTGTTGAAATTATGTAAATGGCTTATTATTTTATTTTTATATTTCCAAATATGAAATATTTATGTACTTGCACCATGATTTTATTTAAAAAATTGCTCATTAAATGGAAGTTTGCTTTTGAGAAGGGAAACGTGGGCGGGGCAAAGAATCTCTGGGCGGGGTCATAGTGCTCAAGTTCCAGAAACGAACGCTGTCAGATCTCGGAACAGAGAGGCGGGCGTGCGTCGAACTCTAAATTTTGGGGCCCAACTTGAACAGGGCGGCGGTTCTATGGTGAAAAAATTTGGGCTACATGTATTTGGATTCATCGTACTTTCTGCGTCTGCTTTCAGCGTATTTTACAACACGACGCATTACGTCAGTGAGTTACACCGACCTGGATCTGTCACGTGTCGGTTTATGTTTTATGGACATATTTAGGTCCATTTGACGCTAAACAATGGAATTTTATGTAATAATCTGCTTTGGCAAAGACTATTCTGGACTTAACGAAGAATCGGTTTCCATTCAAGACATCACATCTGAAAACGCGATTTTCTCCTAAGATCCCTTATGATAATCGGTGTGCATTACAGCCCATCGTAAACTAAAGGTACATTTAAAATACAGATGCATCACTGTTCTCAACTGATCTCTCGAACAGGTGGTTTTATTGCGGCGGTATTTTCTCGTAAAGGATCTCACTGTCATCTTAACTGCAACCAAGTCTGCATGGTGCGTGTGACTGACTGACTGTTGAGGTGCGCACCTCCTGGACCATTTTATTGTTCTTGCTCTGAATCCAGATTTGAAGTTAATGTTTCGCCAAGAGGTCGGTGTTCTGTCCTTCATTCCGTCTTGTTCGTACCTTTTCCAATACGAGAAGAGGAACATGTCTCGATATAACATTTACAGTCTGCTGGACTGGATCTATGGAGGGGTGGACCCCAAGTTTGAAGGTAACGGAGGGCCCGAGTGCGCAGCCTTCCTCTCACCGCAGCAGAGAATCATTGAGAGTCTTATTATAGTAGTTATCTCTATCCTGGAGGTGGTGGTGGCTCTCAGACAGATCAATATCCCTAAAGAGGTCAGAGATGGGGGTAAGGATGGGCGCTGGAGCAAAGAAGACAGCTGGGGCAAGAACCTGTTGCTGGTGGCTCTGTGCATGACTTTTGGGGTAGAGGTTGGGTTCAAGTTTGCCACAAAGACTGTCATCTACCTCCTCAATCCATGCCATGTGGTTACAATGGTACAAGTAAGTATACTTATCCTGAAGTAATGATTGTGCAAAAGTAAAGGGAGTGTAGTGTAAGTCTGGACTGGTAACTGAAAGATCAGTTGACCAGTGAGCTATTTCTGTTCTTTCTCCTACATAACCTCTGTACCATTTTAAGTTGCTTTGGGTAAATTAGTACATAAATAAATAATCAGTTTAAGTTGCAAACTCATGCAATTCAATATTTAAAAACAAATTCTCATGCTTTACATACCACATACCTAAGAGCAAACTTGTTATATAATTTCAGTGTCTAGAAATCATAATAATCGGCAACATGTTTAATAATTCCTTTTAAGCAAGTATGAGAAAAGTATTTCAGTAATGGGTGTGAATGAATGATTAACTGCAGTATGCCTGTGTTTTGTACACTTTATAGTGGGTTGCTATGATCGGAAAATCTTTTGCTAACATTGAATAAATGCTAGCAGCAACCAAACATCTGATCTGACACGATCAATGCAGTCATTATTAAGAAGAGTGAGATGATACCTTTAAGCCAACACATGGTTGACAAAAATCGTTATTTGTTCTGTAATGTTTTTAGATTCCTCAGCAGAGATACTTGTACTTGGAAATGATACAGTCAGTGTATCATGTAGTTTAACACCAACAACTTTTTTATCTTATTGATATTTATCCTTAATCACAACAAATGAATCTTTATAGTTTTATAGTTGTTACAGTCCGTATTATGGACCATTAATGTTTAAAATGTTGCAGACAATATTTGAAATCTACAAATGAATTAGATTAATTTACCACAAAATTACATTGTAATTAGATTGTAATACAATTACAATGTAATTACATTGTACATTACATTGTAAGACATTCTTTTGTGATAGTCTTATGAGAAAAGCAAGAAGTTGAATCAGGAGCTTTGAGGGAGTTTGAAATAGCTCAGCTCAGAGTGTTTTAAATGTTGAGGGCTCAACAGGGTGGCAGTTGATTGGATATCAAGTGTAAGTGTAAAAAAAGGAAGATATGTGAGGTCATGGTATATTGTAAATAGGTCATTGTCTGGTAAAACACAGCAGAGGTGATTCATAAAATAGCACAGCGTCAAGTGCCTTATTGCTTTCATGGTTATAAGACAATACAAAATTGTAATCTTAGTATTTGTATTAAAATATAAAGCACATTTATTCAGTAGCACATAAATGCATTTAAGAATCTAATAGTGAAAAGGATAGTGTATTAAAAAGTGGATCTATTACAGTAGATTAAAAAACATAGCACATTTTTGCTGTAATAATGTAAGTTTAAGATCATTTAACTTCTTAAAGTCAGCATCATATTTCAGGCTGATCATATAAAAGTTCTAAACATAAGATAAGTAAATTTTAGTAAAAAAAAAAGCTAAGTACAATTTTTAAATACCTTTGATTCGTAATTAATATGAGATCATAATAAAATCACGCATAATGATAAATTACAGAAAATATGCTATGACGTGAACGACATATAGCATTTCAGTCTGAAGAATATTGCTCTCACTGCTTGTCATGCAAATCAAATGTAAAAATACTGTTGTTGTATGAAAATATACTGTGAATTCCAAACAGAAAACCTGTTAGTTCAGTAAAACCACATCTCTTGAGTTAGTAGCTCTTTATTGTCCCTCAGCACACTCTTCCAAAGTTTGCAAAACAAACTTTCCGTTCTGTAATCAAGTCAATCTGTCAGTTTTTCCACATAAACCACCAGTGCTGGGCTTCGTAAAATCGGGAAGCTTATCGGGAAGCATTTATAATGATTTTCCCATCAAGGCTATTTACAATTCTCACTGAATGAATTTAGCTAATATTTGCCAGCAAAACGATAAGACATGCATGAGTTTATTGACATAAGTTAAATTGTTGGGTACACCAAGACAACCTGGGGTACAACCATGTATCCCAGCATGCCGTGAGAGTTTGGCACCTTGTTTATTTTATTCTCGCCTGGAGGAATGGATCGTTCAGGCTTACTTTGCAGCTGAAAAGGAACCTTTTGGAAATTTTTTAGCAATATAATTTGCAGTCAGTTGCTTTTGTTTATCATGGTTAAATACATTATCTTTTTGTGTCCATGTTATTTTCTCAACAGAAGTTTTGCAAGGTTATGTTCCTGTTGGAACAAACTTGAATTAATACGTGTGTGCAAACATTACAAAATAAGCTTCATACTGCTCACCTTTGCAATAACGTATAGAAACAATGATTCAGGTTGTTGTGTTCTGAACTCAAGCAATAACAGCTGGTGGATTAGATTCTTCATAATGATAAAGAGTTTCCTGTTTTTCAATATGTAGTTTCCACATCTCATATTGTAAAGTTTGTCACAAAGAACATTTGCCCTTTGGTTATGTACACCGATATAGGGCTGGGCTTCACTATGGCTAACAATATTATCTTTCTTTTTCAGTAAGTTGATAAGTAAGGGATAGTGTATACTTAGCTGGTTGTTGGGTACACCCATTTTGAAACAGAAGTATCTTGTATCACTCTGAAAAGGTTTATTTTGCGATAGTAATCATTTGTATGTACATTAGCGTGCATATTACATGGCTACTTGGCATAACTGGACACAAACAATTGATTAGAAATGTTTTATTAACAAATTTAAACCTAGTATGACCATAATATATTAGTGTTGTCATTATACTGGAATTTCTAACTTCGATACGATACCTTGAAAAATATTGATATTCGATACTATTTTCAATACCACAGGGCAAAATCTGCCACAACGTTAAATGTATAAAATTTTTGTTTTTTTCTTTAATTTAAATGTAAATATATCACAAGTCTAGAACATGACAATGAGATATATTATACATGAACAAAAACATTTTAAGGTAGTGCACTTGTTTCAAAGGCTTTTAGATTGTCATACATTCAGAAACCAATAAAGTGCTTAAGTTAATGGTAACAGATATTTGTTAACATTAACACATGAATTAACAATGAAAAAATACTTCTAAAACATGTATTAATCATAGTTAAATGTCACTTTAAACATTTAAAAATACATTTACTAATTAAAATCCAAAGTTCTATCTGTTAATATTTTTAATTTGAACAAGAGCTAACATGTACCTTTGCATTTTTTTAAACTAATGTTATCAAAGTTTAATAAATACTGTAACAAAAATATTTCTCATTGTTTATTAATGTTGGTTAATACATTAACATGTATATGATGAACAGATTTTAATTTTGCATTTACATATATTGTCAACGCACATAAATAGAGCGCCATAGTAAACAAGGTGCATCACATGCGAAAACAAACCTCACTGGAACGACATGAGGACACTCATATCAGCAATAATACTGGGCCATCTTGGTTAATATTTCAGTAATGTTAAAATGAAAGCAGTTACCAACCTCTCAAAACTCGATTATATATAGGTCCGAGTGTCTGTCTTTCAGGTGCTTTGCTAAATAAGTAGTGCTAACCTTTTGTTAGCGCTGCTTTGTAACAATGTGTGCATATTGGCTTGCTTGTGACTTTTGCCTTTCTGTGTTTATTTGCCTCAAATCTAAAGTAGTTGCAGACAGCACTTCTGCTGTGTTCTTTCTCAACCAAAGCCGGTCGCAGCCCTGTACTCGCATCTTACTCACCAACGCTATTTAACCGGAGCAAATGAGACGAGAACGACACTGCAGTCACGTGTGCTGTGTGTCAACTTGCTGTTGGAAAAAAGGGAGAGTGAAAGCGACAAAGTATGCTATCAGTATATCGATACTTCGGGAAATGAGTATTGGTATCGCTTCATATATCTCGGTATTTTTTTAAATAACGATATTTTTGACAACACTAATATATATACACACACAGACACTGGAAAAGTACCAATACTTTTCGCAATACCCTGCTGTTACTGTGGTACTATTTCTTGGTACTATTTCTCATTTAACTAGTATTTTAATACGAGCCATTTTAAAAAAGCAAAGCTGTTTTGTGTTGATGTGTGTTTTTTTTGGACGCAACCTGGAATCATGCCAAACTTTCCTCTTAAATATACTGCAGCTTTCATATGCCGCAACAAGAGTCATGGCGTCAAATATACGTGTTTGTGCATTTGCTCAAGGCTCGTCAACAAAGCAGAGGTGCAAAGCGACATTATTCCGCTTACATAAGCACATGGACAAAGCCAGTCTGTAAAAGATGTTTTCAATTTACAAAGACCAAGAAAGCCAACATAGCTCAACAAAGCAAATTCTGACTCCTCGAAGAATTTAAAGAGTGGCAGGTAGCAAATGTGACTGGTAAATTTAATCTACATGATTCTTATGATGTCGGATATAAGTCAAACGTGTAGCTTGACAGCTGTGAAAATATATTGTATTTGGTGATGCTTTACAATGAGGTTCCATTTGTTAACATTAGTTAATGAAGATTAGTTCTAAAGTGTTTATTAAACTTAATGTTAACTTAATATGGTACTAGTAAATATTAAAGATACAAAATTGTATCTGTTTTACATTTATTAATGCACAAAGAACTAATAGCAAAATATGATAAACAAATGTACTGTACCTTATTGTAAAGTGTTTCAGTGTTTTTAAATGGTTTATGTTTTAGTGTTTGTGATGCTGTGTAATGCTCAACAAGTGAAAATTTACTTAAAAAAAGAAATAAATAAAACGTATATAAACGCTTCATGCGTTAGTCACCAATTATGTAATGAGTTACATTTTTCCTGTTGCTTTAGGTTTTGCCATGATATCGATGCAGTATTGGTTGTCAAAATATTTTAGGTATTGTACCAAAGTCAAAATTTTGGTATTGTGACAACAAATACATATAAAATTATCATCCCCCAGCTAGGGCTGGGCGATAAAACGATAACGATATGTATCGCGATAGACACGTGCTCGATATCAATAAAAAATGTGTTCGATAAAACGTTCGATAATTTTTATTCTTCATCGGAAGAAATCAGAGGTTGCGAAGCAAGTTTGGTTGCATTAACAAAGGCACTCGCTCTCTGGTAACCTAGCAACGTAGGGAGTGACACGCTAACAGCCAATCATGTAACAGTATCAGTTTGAGTGCGCCATATTGCAAAGTAACTATACCACCCCTGCCTTACTACTGCTTACCATATACGCGCGTCCTTTCTTATCAGCTGGTAATTGCTCATCGATAATAACTGCACTCGCAAATGAAAATATATATATATATACGGATTACTTAAAAGATATACTGATCCGTATATATACGGATTTGTTTTTTTATATTTTTTTGTATTTGAATAGGTTTATAGGTTTTTGTTAAAATACACATTTCAAGCTTTCTATACGTATATTCATTATGTCTGTGGGGCACGTATTCACTGAGATTTAGGTTGTTTTATTTATGACAGAGACAGCGAAGGCAGAG
>JAZGTJ010004996.1:0-28861 GCA_036877575.1 Botia almorhae
GTCTACTTTTGGTCTCACACGTGTATTTTTCTTATTCCCTTATTTGTATTGTCTGTGCGTTGTTGTCTCTGTGTACTGGAGGCTAATAACACTGAAACAAATTTCTTGTATGCACAAGCATACTTGGCAATAAAGCTCTTTCTGATTCTGATTCTGAAATGTTCAAAGTACTGGAATACACTCTAAAATAATTTCACAATATAGTTTTATATTTAAACTGACAAATAAAATGAGCATTATTCACATTTTGCGTGCATAAACATGAAAATAACATGTAACCTAGCACAATATGACTAGGAGATTTAAGTTTTCTTAGGGCAGGTTGAAACCAGTCTTAAGCAAATCAAACATAAACGCAACAAAAATCACTGTCAGCTGCAAAAGTCAGCTGATCATTTCGCTGCAGCCCCCAGCACAGTGTCTGAGGGAGTGGCTCTCCCTCCCCAACCCGTTGCGCTGGCTCATTAGAACGATTTACCTCGGTTATGCAATTTTTTTTGGCAGGCGCTTGTCCAGGTTCTGCAGCGTTTTCTTCTCTTCAGTAAGAGAAAGTGCAGCAGTCCTTTGCGCTGAGATCGAGGTTTCTCTGTCAAAGAATACAATAGAGTTTGTTCCACAAGCTGAGATGGAGGCAAAGTTGTACAGCCCCTACTTTCATTGTGTCCAGGAAAGGAGATGGGTTACGACAAATACTAGACCTATGCATCCTAAACCGCACTCTTTACATTGTAGTCAATCAATGTTGAATTGCCTCGTTTCATTCAGAGGTGAGATAGCTAAAAAAATATTTTCAGTGGCTCCTGGGGCATATGGCATCCTCGACGGCAGTAGTGCCTCTTGGGTTGATGAATATGAGACTGCTTCAGCATAGGTTACAGAACCAAGTCCCAAGGTGGGCATGACGCTGGAGCACATATCAGATGCTTATCACTCTGATGTTGTCTCTCTCTCAGTCTGTGGCTAGATTAGGAATTTCTGCAAGCTGGGGTTCCCATGCAGCAGGTCTCGAGACGCATTGTCATTATGCATCCAGCACGGGCTGGGACACTGTATGCAATGGGCACACAGTGTCAGGTTCCGGAACAGGTTCTCACCTGCACATATCATCTGCATGGAGCTGTTGACAGTCCTGCTTACCCTGCAGAGAATGTTGCTGGTGACCCTGGGGAAGCATGTATTGATCCAGATGGACAACACAGCGACAGTGGTGTATATAAATCTCCAGTGTGGTACTCACTCTCGTCCCGTTTCATCTAACCTGTCATTTCCCCCTATGGAGTCAGCAGAAGTTAAAGTCTCTGGCAACCTCTATCAGACAGTGAATGCGCTTTTACAACAGATGATGCATCCTAGAGAGTGCTTACTCAATCCCCAAATTTTGACCTATTGCCCATTTTGGTATGCTCTGACTGAGGCTCCCCTCGGCAAGGATGCCTTAGCGCACAGCTGGCCATGGAGACGCTTTTCCCTAATAAGCCTACTTCATGCAAATTTAGGGTGAAGGAACAGCCCTTGGTGTCCCCTTTTTGGCTCAATCAGCCTTGTTTCACTGAACTGATGCTCCTTTCAACAGCTCCTCCCTGCATTACCCTGAGGAAGGACCTTCTTACAGGGCAGGGCATGATCTGGCACCCCAGCTAGGCAGCTCTACTCCTAGGCCGCTGTACAGACTGATGTTCTTGCTAAGGGGAAGACCCATGGATATGCCCTATGGGATCCATGCTTACATTCATACATGAGTGGTTAGTGTACGTTATACATCACGTTACACTGGATGGAAAATCCTTAGGAACACAAGATCGGATAATCAGGTTCCTCAGAGGTGCTAGGAGGTTGATCCCTTCAAAGAAGTGCCTAATACCCTCTTGGGATCTTTTCTTGGTGTTTTTGGCTCTTATGAGTTCTCCTATTGAAACCTTGGAGTGAGTTGAGCTTAGTGCCTTCTCTCAGAAGACTGCCTTTCTGACCATGCTCAATTCTATTAACAGGGTTGGGGATCTGCAGGCACTGTCTATGTCCAATGAGTGCCTCCAGTCCAGACCAGGATTTTTTTACATTATTCTAAGGCCTTATCTAGGCTATATGCCCAAGGTTCCCCCTCAAGAAGTGAACCTACAGGCCCTCCCACAGTTGGAAAAGGACCCAGTCCTTTCTCTGCTGTGTCCAGTACACGATACTTACAGTAGTAAGTAGTACAGTATAGTTTTGCAAGGTTCTATAACCTTGAGATGATCTGGTTTCTTCTACTTTCAGTGCATTGAATGAATGCCAAGTGAGTGACAGAAAGGGGGTCTCGGTTACATATGTTACCTCCGTTCCCTGATGGAGAGAAAAAGATGTTGTTTCCCTTCTTAATGCTGAACTGGCATCATCTTGGCTGTGGCTTGATTGATCTAAGAAAAGGAAAAACACAACAAAAGAGCAATGCAAAAACAACAAATGATACAGTCAATTATGTCCTTTGGTTAGCCTTACTCTAACCAAATAGGGAAGGTGGCTACATCTCTTCCAGCACTATCAGTCACTTTTTTGCCCAAATTGTTTCCATTGCCAATTGCTTTCTCTTAACACTCATCTTCCAATCTATAATCTATGCCATACACTGCTGTATTTCTATTTCTTTTTGGGCTATACATATATTTATGTGCTTAAATTAAAAGGCCCTGAGCCTAAGGGATTTGTTGCAGCCAAGTCACCAATGACAATTTATCATCCTCCCCACCGACATCCTACATTTACATTTATTCATTTAACAGACACTTTAACAGACCAAAGCAACTTATGCATTTGTATCCCCTCCTCTCGGCCGATCTGTTGTACTGCACCATGAACAAGAAAGTTCTGTACTTTCTTGTTCATGGCTGGAATCAGTCTCTGGCTCTCTTCTGAGTTGCTCTTTTTCTTGGTCTTTCTTTGATGTCTCTGTCTGCTCCTCTACTTTTTCTTCAGCTGCTTGGGCCACTTTCTGTCTCCTCAGTCTCAATTGGGGTACTTTGGTGCAGTGATTAAAATGACAGCAAGTAATACTACCTTCATCTTGTACTGTGTTCGGCGTAGCTCTCACTACAATACAGGGTCCTTCCCTCTTTGGGACATTCCACTTTTTTCCGATGTATGCTTGATCACTTACAACATTGGGACACAGTGCTTCCTCCTTCTTCCGGGGTCCTCTGCTCTGCTTCTGTGAATAGATAGCTTCATGCATGGCAGTTGATCGTCTTATATGTGCTCTCAATTCCCCTTGTAATTGTTCTAAAAGCGGTCCTTCACAAGGAACTCTTGATAGGGGTCTAACATGGGTATACCATTTCTTGGGAAGTTAAATTTGTAATTCTGTTGGTTTGCAATAGCTCATCAGTGCAATTGGGAAAGCATCAACCCTGTTCAGTTTAACCCTGTTCACACATTTTAGTAAGTTTTGCTTTAAGGGTTTAGTTCAGTCACTTATGTCATCCCTTGTTATTGTGGATGATGTGTTGTTGCAACACAGTTTTCACAGTCGTTTGAACAAATGCTGATCCATTTTCTGAACTGAGATGGTATTCTGAATCTGAGAATTACTTCCTTTGTCACAACCATCACAGTTCCAGCAGCCTGATCTGCTGAAGGTAGGGCTTTCATCCATCTGCTAAATCTGTTATCACCAGCATATATCTTTTCCTCTCACAGTCTTTATCATGTCAACATAATCTATTACCAAATGTTTAAAGGGACGTTTTGGAACAGGAATGTGTCCAATAGACCAAATGTTCCTTTTCTGACATTATTTTGGACACATTTTGCAATCAGACAAAAAATTATTAACCATTGCTTGTGACCAATGGTATGGTGACCAATATTCTTGTTGCTTTTTCTAATCTTTTCCCCCTTGTGCAATGATCAAAAACCATGTGCATCAGAAATCAACACACAAAAGCCACAATTTATTGGCATTATTGTCCTATGTTAAATATGTTCGCAGGTTTTGATGTACTGCTTGTTTTATTAATGCTCTAAATAGAGCAGTTTTAATTGCCTTATCTTCTGTCCAATCCTAAATAAAACAGCATTGTTGTCAGAATTTCTGTCATCTATTCAAAGTCATTCTTTGACCAATAGTTTGATGCCTTACTAACTGAGATGGTGAAATCTTTTAACTGAGATGGTTAAATAGCTTTGCTTTTGTGTGCTATTATTCTTTCTAAGTATTCCACCTGTGGCTGGCAGTATTGCAGTTTAGTTTTTGATACTTTTTGTCACCGCTCTGCCACTCTTGTTAGTATTTTAATAGAATCACTATGACATAAGTGTAGGATAACAAATCAAAAGATGACATACTGCAAAAATGTCATTCAGTTTTCAGTCAAATCAGCTTTCAATAATTGATTAAAACATGGTACGAATGCCTGAGAACAGTGCTGTTGTATTGTATATTGTATGTAAATGCAAGTAAAGTAAAGTATTTTCCTTACATAAGCCAAAAAAAGAAGGGCAAAAATCAATTACAGTAAAACACTTAACATCAATAGAAACATTGTCAACCGTGTATGTGGATTTGGAACTTCTACATAATTAACTACATCATTAACTGCTCTCAAGTCATGCACTAATCACCATTTCGTCTGGTTTACTCCTTCTGCAATTCAATTGTGTCCCTAATTCCTTCCACTGCTTTAGGTGATAATGGGTACTGTGACATTCTGGGTAATTTGACTCCTGGCCTTATAGCAATTCTTACTGGGCTAGCAGATTTCATTAGGTCTATATGAAATATCCTTCATATAGAAATATCTTTCATGTTTTGACCACAGTTCAGTAGAAACCTGCTTCTCCATCTTTGTTAACAGCAGGGCAAATCTTGCATTGAAATTCTGGGAAAGCTACCAAATTCATCTTTCTTTTGCTGTTTGGCCAGTCATTAGTGTAGCACGAAGATACTTTTTATCTTTTGAAAAAATAGCAAAAGGATTTTCTGTATCCTCCTATCTCTGCATCTCATCATTGGGCCTAATTTTTTTGATTCCCATCCGTTGTTTACATAAAGTGCAACATGTGGAACAGAGTGTGGTATTTGAGTGTGGTACTTTTTTTTATGAAATCAAGATCAATTTGTAGTTTTGCTTCCTGTGGCTTACTATTGTTCATTGTAAAATTAAGGGACCTTTCTCTCTTTTTTAGGATCTAGCCACTGTTTCTCAAGTTCCTAACTTCTCTATCACTGTGCAATGATGTTTAGTCAGAGGTACATAGGATTCCAGGTGTTTAATAGATGAAAAAATGTGCTGATGGTTGTTGTTGTTGTGGTGCTGTTGGGGCAGGTGTGGCTGCTGGTACAGCAGTATTAGATGCATTCACAAATCCCATCACTGTTAAATGTTCTCTTCTCTGTTTAAGTGCAGCTTGCATCTTTTTTTTTATTCAACTGTTTGAGTTGTAACTGTGCCAGTTTTCTTTGTAACTCTCTTTCTTGATTTTTTATCTTCATTTCATTCTTTCTGTATTGTTCAGCTGTATATGCAACATGGTCATAGTGTCTTAAAGTTTAAGCCCACCACATTTTCTTGCTTGGGTTTTACAGGTGGCAGAGCATCAAAAATTGCATTCCTGAATAGAACTGCTATTACTGGATTGTCCTCTGGGTTTCTCTTCAGCTCTTGTTTCTTATCAGCTGTCTTTGAACATACGTTTTAAGAATTATCTGTCTCTCCCATCTGTTCACCTTTCAGGCTTCTGGGATCCATTCAAAAGGCATTCTATGTAGAGTTGTTTTTGCAAACCAGCTGTCTTTAAGATTTCGCTCAGTTTGGATCTTTAATGTCTCCTAGCACAAATATATTTCCCATTGTTTTCTTTTTGACCACTCTTTTCCACTTTCTTGTTTTTTCATGAATATTAAGCAATCAATCCGTCAAGGTCTGTATGGTCCATGGCACATACTCCCCTTGTCTCCCTTTAATTAGAATTGGGAGCTGCAAGACAATCATCAAACATGAACTGGCTACTCACAGATCCTCTCAGTCTTCTGTCTCCATCTCATTGCCAGATGGTTGTTGTCTTTGTTAATCTTCAAGATACAGACTTCCTGTAACTCGCTTATATTCACCTCTCTCTGGGCCTTTTCAATTGTTTGTTCTTTCTGCATTTGTCAGATCATCATGATAAATATTAGCTAATATTATATCATATATCAGCTAATGCTGCAGTTGCTTCAGCATAAGTGCTGAAGCTTGTTGGGGGTTAACCACCCCTTCTCTGCTTATTATCTGCTCTTTGAAATTCATTCACATAATTCATTCACATAATTCATTGCCCTTTGGCTACTATGTAAGTTAGCAGGACTTTCTGTTCTCTGATCCTGTAGATCTCCCTGCACTTCTATGTTTTTCTCAAACTGAATATCACCTTTAACTACTGGAAGTTGGCTTTTAGGTTGTTCATAAGGAGGCCTTGGCAATCATCAACAATAAACAGGCACAGTTCAGGGCAGACGGAAAACAATCAAAAACATATTCCAAAAAAAAAAACCCAGAGTCAAAAGGGCAGACAGTGAACAATTAAAAACCATAGACAATCTAAAAACGTAACCAGGTAAACAACAGATGAAGAACGCTCTGAAATGCATGCGAGAGGTGATTAGACATTTAAATAGTCCCGCTAATGAGAGACAGGTGTAGTAATCAATAACAAAAACAGAAAGTAATCAATAATTTGAACACAATGGTGGGTTTGTGTTGTCTGAGCCAGGATAAACCTAGAACTATGGAATGGTTAGGTGATGGTATAACATAGAATCGAATCTTCTCCTAATGGAAGATGCCAACTGTCAGCTTAATTGGTTTGGTTAACTGAGTTACTCCGTGGTCTCCTAGGGGTCGGCCATCTAGCGCCTCCACTGTTACAGGACAATCAGGGGGAGATAAATGTAGATGATACTTTTGAGCAATCTTGTTTGACAAGAAATTTCCCGCTGCCCCAGAGTCAATAAGTGCCAAGGTCTTAATGGTCTGGTCTGCTATGATCAATTTAACAGGTATGGAAATGCTAGTATGGGAACTTAGTGGAACAGAGGTAGCACTCACCAAACACTTGTCAGGATTATGATGGATAGGACAGGTTTCCCTGAGGTGCCCAGCATCGCTGCAGTAAAGACACAGATGGTGTTGAATGCATCTGTGTTGTTCTTCGTGGAAAAGGTGTGTATAGCCCAGTTGCATGGGCTCCATCAGCTGAGCTCCTTCGGCTGGCTGAACCTGACCCCCGACATTTTGTGGGTGAACCATCAAACTTTTCCGGGAAAGCTAGATGTGGGCTTACCGGACCTGAGATGCTTGGGTGGAGTGTCAACGGCGGTGTGCTAGTGGACGAGGCTGGATCCTGTGACATGAGGTGCGCACCTTGGACTGCCTTCACCAACTCCTCAGTAAGTGTAGTGAGATGAGTTAGCTGATGCTAGGGAGGGGTTAGCTGAGATGCCTGTACTGTTAGTTCAGATGACATCTGCAGGAGTGCCGCTGGATCTTGTCGTGGCAAAGTCTTCTGTAATGATGACTCAGATAAACTAGGATCCATCTGCGGCACAGTTTAATATTAAGGTCAGCAGGCAAGGTGAACAACGGTTATTAAACACAGCGTAAGCAAAGACAAAACCATAATCAAAAACACAGGCGTGGGTCAGGGCAGGCAGCAAACAATCAAAAGCGGTAAACAGTCCAATAATACAAGGTAGGCAGCAAACGATCAAATCGGTAGTCAATCCAAAACACAAGGCAGGCGACGAGAAATCAATAATGAGAAACAATCCAGGTAATTCACAGTAATGCAAAAAGTAACAATGAAAAACACGAATTGTCGCATGTGGCAAACAAGACTTCGCAAAGATCTGGTACAAGTGGTATTCCGGTGATAGCTCCCTCTGGTGGTGTGGAGGAGAGGAGGCTGGAGCATCCATTGTAACAACTTCAGCAAAGAATGGAGTGCATGACACCAAGGAAAAGTGGTAGATATATTGGATTTTAGAGATAGGTGACATCCTAGGCATGAAATTACATAATTTTGATGTCAGATTCTTGAAATCTTTTGGCACAGTAATATTAATGAATCAGTATTGTATGAATGAACCTGTAGTTTTATCTACAGCTGTAGAAATGAATTTTTATAAATGTGTTTATTTTCAAATAAATATGGATTTAAATATGGATGCAATTGTCATTGCAACTTTGAAACTGAAACCTAGATAAATCATTTTGTCTTATTTTCTCATAAAGTAGTCACAAAGAGATATAAGATATATATACATAGAGAGAATAATGGTTCAGGATATAGATCATCTGCTGACAAACACTACTTAAATCAGCGTTAGTCAATGTCCTGGTCTGTAGAGTGGTTTTAGACTGATTATGACAGCTGCCTAGTTAAACTACAATCCACAGACTAAAAAACCAGCTTGACTATTTTTAAACTGCTGTAGCTAAGATCAGCAGTTGTATTGTTTCTGATTTTAGTGTAAAATACGTGTCTATACCAAATGAAACAAAGGGAAATGAAATTGAACAGGAAAGGATATAATACTTGGAATAAAATTAAAGTGTGAGCAAAATAGGGTAATGTAAAGATAGCATAAATGAAGGTACAAAGAGATGACAGATGCAGAGCAGCTCAGAAATCTGATCTTATTGTCTTTAGTGAGCTCTGTAAGGAGGTCAGAAGCTGCTTTCACAGATGCCTTGCCCTTTGACCTCTCTGTGATCATGGTTAGAGCTGCTTTCCTGTAAAGCTGTTGTCAGTTTTGACTAAGGTCACCTTTGCCACAGCACAACCTACAACAGCTAGTAAATTTTATACCCACTTTTTGTTATAACTGTTAATACTGGCCCTTTAATATTAACCCATACTTCATACAATTTCCACTTCTACAAATTGCTTTTATTTCTGGAGTATAAATTAGTAAGGTTTCTATGTGATTTGACCCTAAAATATTACTTGACAGGAAAAATACAATGAAATTTTTTTGAAGTAGCATTAGTCAAGTGTTAAACCTTTAAAGGAATATTCAGTAAAAATGTACATAAACATATTAGTAAAGCTAATTTACTAGTATAAATAGTAAAAAATATGTGTAAAATCGCTCACACCATATCTTATCAATCATATCAGTAGCCATTTATTATGCTATGATGTGGGAATTCTCTCAACCAGCCTTTTCTGATAAAGCAGGTTGAAAGTTCAAGAAAGTTCTACTAGAAAACACAGCTAAAAAAGACTGTTGGAGAAAACAACACCCCAGCATCCCAAACATTAACTACAATAACCAGTTACAGTGTGCTAGTCTGTAGAGCAGGGGGGGGGGTATTTTAATTATGAATGGAGATACTTTACTTTTTCACGGTTCTAAGAAATATTGTCATAACATCTTATTAGTTTTTCAACTGTAGTAGATGGAAGTTTGAAAATAAAATTGCAGAGGCAATGGTTTCTTAGAATAAGATGCCTGTGTGTGGGCTGCTTGGTTTTGCAGCTTTACAATCTCACAGAGCCTTAGTATAGTCTCAGAAATACAGAATAACTAGCACAGAGGTTTTGAATAGGCAAAAGAGTACCACGCTTAGTCAAAAAATATTTCAAGCTCTATAACTGCTTTGACCAAAATGTTTGTAAAGATAAAAATGCCAATCTCTGCATATCGTAGAAAGTGCTTTTCTTCCTCTGCGTGAGGACATTTGATTAGATGGTTTTTATCTACTTTAGGCAAGCATTGGCATAATATTTGGTAATTCCCATGACAACTCTTTTAATAGATTTTTCAAAGCAATGAAAATTCAGGGTTGGGCTCGCTTTTTCTTTTTTACTTGAATTGGATGATTAATGTTAGAAAGAAACAATCCAACCATTCAAACTTGTCTCTTAGTCAAGCTTCAGTTGGCATGGTGATTGCAAGCAGTTAATCACAGTGTTTGTTATTGTAAAATGTAAAGTAAAGTAAAAGGGTAGTTCAACGAAAAATTATATTTTGGTTGTCATTTAATCAGCTTCATGTTTTTAAAATTGTAAAGATGTTTGTCCTTTTTACAATAAAGAAAGGAAAGGAATAATTCTGCCTAACATTTACTTGTGTTCTGTAAAAGAAATAAAATTGCACAGGTTTGGAACAACATAGGTAAGAAACAGAATTTAGTAACAAGTACAAAGTAACATACAAACCCCACCTTTTTGGAATCATTGATAGAAAACAAAAGTATGCTGGGTGTTTGCATGTTTATTGGGTAACACCTTGTTATTCAGATCCAAGGGTGTAGTTCTTTGTTTTACAGAATAACAGCTAAGCCATTAATCTGTAGGGCTTTCATTCTGCAAAAATGTTAAACAAAAGATAACTTGTCTGATTTCAATAAACACGAAACCATCTGAGAAATATCTGGGGATGTTTGTTTAGGATGTTTACCCAACACATTTACATTTAGGCATTTAGCAGACTCCAAAGCGACTTACAAGAAAACAATGAACTGATATGTCAAAGAGAAACAATAATATGAAAAGTGCTGTAAAACTTTACAATTACAAAATAAGTTCCAACATTTACTAAGTGGTGCATAAATTACATTTGTAAGGTCATTTTACTGTAGGTGACCTATACTTTCTATACCAATAATTTCAAAATAAAACACATTTGCCTGTTGCCATTTTACTAACATTTTTCAAGACATTTAACAGTGCTGGTGAGGCACAAAACTACTAAATCATCTAAATCTCTTGTTTGTTACCATTTCGCAAATGCCAATAAATAAGCAAATAAATAAATACAGTTTGCAGATTACATTGCTAGTCCCTGAAGGAGTCCTTACATAAGGGCACAATCGAACATGTGGAACATTAACTAAGACCCTTAACCATAAGCCTGGCACCACCCTCATGAAATGATTAAATCATTAATGCCTCACATTCTGCAGTATGCTCATTGAGGACATGCCACCTCAATTAATTGTAAAGAGTATGTGAAAGAAGTATGTGAAAAACACTGAGCTTACGCAACAACCTGAAGTTTGATATTTACCCCTTAGAGGCAGTATAATTCCTCTCGGGTGAAGTATTGTAGAAATGCTAATGTTGAAATCATGCAACAGCATGCCTGGCCTGTGCTTGAATTAAAAGTACTATGACAGCATAGAAGCGATGATTAAAAAAACAGAATGAATACAGCATACACACATTCTCTTACCATACCTATTTAAATAATGTTTTTGAAGTGGGACAAGCTTTAAGTAGGACAAAACAAGCCAAAAGCCAAACCATTTGCATAGGCATTTCACAGTGATTAAAGATTTTACTTTAATGTATTTCTTCAAGGTCTTAAAGTGTTGATGGCACGAGTCACAATAGCTGGTTAGATGTAGCAGGGCAGAAACACCAACACCCAAGTGCTATAGCCAAGAAATAAAAAAGTCCTGCTATTGTGGAGTCACGCTATGGTAAAAGATACATTAAATCTAAAGTCTCTCACCAGAATCACCATGTTGTGGAGCGATGTGCTTCTCATAAATGATTACGCCTCAGAAATTATGATGCCACTCAAAACACTTCTAGATATGTTTTCTACAAATCATGTTTACATGAAGATATAAAATGATTGGATGAGTTTGATGGCAAGCTTAAATCCCAAGGGCTTTGGTTTTTGTATATAATAGTGTGGGTGCAGTACCTGCGGTTGAGGCTGACGCGTGCCAGCCCTGTGGCATGAAAGCATTGTGCTGACACCCTCTCTCTCTCGCGTCAGCACAGCCTGTCTCTACAAGTGCGAGATATCATCCAATGGATCATTTGAAACTTCTTTTCACCCAGAAAGTTAGCAAAGACTACTAAATGATAACTCCATGATGGCATTAGATGCAGAGATATTAAAGGGTATGTATGTAAGATGTATGTGTGACAGTGTCTTAAAATAATATATTATTGGTTGTGAATATCTGTGTGTTACATAAATGCAAACAGTATTAAAGGAATAGTTTACCCACAATTGAAAATTCTGAGGTAAATTTCATAACGAATATCATGGCCAGTCTTTTCTATACATTGAAAGTGAATGGAGTGAAAATGATCCATACGACTTGTGCCAGGTCTATTTTCTAAGTCTTCTGAAGTTACATGAATGTATATTCAAATAAATATGAAATTCATATGAACCATATTCATAGTCAGTAAAATTGTTTTGTGAAATGGATCAACTAATTCATTAAAACTGACTCAACAAATCATTATTCATGAATTGGACACTGCAATATGCTTTATAAATGTGCCATAGAGAGGTAAGTCAGATGTCAAGACTTTAAATTAATATTTAAATTCAGGTCTGTTCCTTTCACAAAGCATTCTGACCAGAATCATACTTTTTTGATGATTTTATGTCATGATTTGTTATTTTGAAGCTAGATAAACCCAATCCTTTTTTTACTTAAATTATATAAAAAAAACAAAGGCCAGAATAGCGCTGGTATTCAGTAAGAAAAGGTGGGCCTGTTAAAATGTCTAATTTTCCATTTAGAGCTCTTCTTTGAAGTTACTCCCTATTGAAGCACATCCCAGATTTAAACCTGTTAAAGAAGTGACATTGCAAAACTGCTACTACTGAATGGAGATATTTGTTGTGTGCTAATGCCCTCTTCAGTTCATGCATAGATTGCAGTACATTGCTAACTCCAGCAACTGTGTGAGTTAGAATGTGGTGCAGTAAATAGATGTTTTACCTTTAGACTCGGTCAGAAGCAAGAGAAAAAGTGTAAAATACACATCCT
This sequence comes from Botia almorhae, assembly GCA_036877575.1. Taxonomy (NCBI): domain Eukaryota; kingdom Metazoa; phylum Chordata; class Actinopteri; order Cypriniformes; family Botiidae; genus Botia; species Botia almorhae. The sequence goes on from JAZGTJ010004996.1 coordinate 12,762, forward strand.
GACATACTGTAATCACCAAGGTACATGTTTATTTTGTAATCTAGGCCAACACTGCTACCTAAATGATATATATCCTTTAGGTATTATACTTTTATATCACAGATATAAAACATATTTTTGCTAACTTATTAAATGTTAAGCTGAAAAAAATAATTTCAATGGTAATAATCTTTTACACACTAATTTATTTTAGATTAGGTTTAATTATCTGACTCTTGTCCAGACCTATTTATTATTTGACAATTGCTTTTCAATGTTCAATGACACCTCCTCATTTCCACCACAACGGATAATTTCACTTATTTTTTTAAAAGTTAATGTGCTTATTTACCAAGAAGCGTGTAAGTGAAAAGACGATATAGGGGTTAAAAATATGAATAAATTGCATAACACATTGAGTATAAAATACATAAAATGATGAACAATGAAATTAGGATATTTTAATCCCTTTAATTTTATTTCTACCAAGAATTGTGAATTAAACAGAATACATAATTTTAGACGTGGTAGAAATGTTCATGACAAAATAAATAAACAATGCAAAATAAAAAATGTACCCATATGTGTTCGTTACAGTACATGATGAACAGTCTGTGACGTGTCAGTAGAGGGAGCTATTGAGCTGCTTATCCACATATTTTCTTTAAGGTTCTGGACCCTACTAGTTGTAAGAAATGTTTGAACTAGGTTTGAATTGGCAGCATCTATAGTTAGATTTTGCAGATGTCATTGATGTGCCTTTTTCTTCAGCAAACTGAAAAAAATATTTGCAACATCACAGGGTGGATAAATCTGAATTTGATGATACAATAATAAATCCAATGACTATTTATACAGGAAAGCCATCTGCAGCTCAATAGCTGCAAAATAATATGCCAGCAGCAAATACCTTTCTTGATCTCTTCCAGTTGGCTGATATGGGTTCACACAGGACACTGAACAGAAAAGTCAATATTAAACTTAATGGTTGTAAATTAAACAAATTGAATTAATAACAAACATGGCCTAAATTCATTAAAATACACAAACTAAAATTGTTAAGAGGAAAAAACTAATATTGACATTTCTTACATATATTTATTTATATATTTATATATTTTATATTGTAACAATGGCTTGTCACCTATAGTTACACATCAGTGACACATATTCAGGGCTATTTAGATATTATCTAAAATAATTCCCATGTTACAACAAGTTCCTGATTATTTCTGTACAGTTTATATTACATGTGATGCTAGCTTTGCAAGGAGTTTGTTATTTAAGTAGTTAAAAACTATACAGCATTTAACATAAATTTCACATGTGAATAATGTGTTTACATGGGAAGATACAGCCAAAAAAGTTAATAAAAAATAATGACTTTGTGAAAACTTCACTTTTAGCCTCAAATTCTTTGAATGGCATCATTATTAAGAGTTTGCATAGCACATCCAAACAGACATAAAATATATCAAATAAATGCCAGTGTAGATTATGCAACGGTAAAGAGTCCAGCCCAACTAAAAAGGGAGGTATTTTTCAGCCTAGCAAATTAAAATTTTTAGTATGTGGGTGTTATGAACATGCTCAAATTTCAAGGCCATAGTAAATATTCTACTGCTTTATCATCTTTGACTGTGTTCTTCTGCATCAATGTAAATAAATTATAAATCTTAAATTGACACAGCAAAGTCAATTTTTATTTGTTTAATGATTTATCTATCTATATATCATATTTATTTATCTGTTTTGTGGCTTTAGAGGTTGTTGTTTTACTCTAGAATTACTCCCACATTACAGCATGTACCAGCACAGAATGAGAAGCATGGCAATAAATCTAACTGCCTCACTGCAATCAGCCCCACTCAGAGGGACTTAGTACTAGTACAGAATATTGCTTATCCATGTTTTTTTCAGATCTCTCCCTCTATGTTATTTTGCTTTGGCAGTAAATTTGTCATTTTCTATGTTGTTCTACCAATATATCAGCACATAAAGCATTGTATATCAACACAGAGTAATTTAATCAATAATTATCTGTGAATCACTCATTCCTTGGATGACTGTATGTAAGAGAAAATATCTGGTGATAGTTGCACCAAATTGTGCATGAAAAGTCAATTTTTGAAAGGTATGTGAGTTCAAACTGAACAGTCAACCTGCAAGGACATTTGCAATCCATTTTCAGTAACTTTGATAATGTAACAAAAAACTGAAAAAAATAAACTAATGCAGTGTTGGATTGGATTGTATACATCAAGAATTGAATGGAGCACAAAATGTAAGCACTCCACCTCAGAATGGAGCCGGATAATGCAAGTTGATTGCGGAAGACTGCTCCTCTCTTAAAATGCTGGCAGCATAATACAAAACTTTTTGGAGACATTTTTATCCAAATTTAGAGTAATGGAAGCTATTATAGAGGTATTGATTAACATTAACCAATAGCCCAGAGGATCAGAGGAGTTTGATACATTTTGATGAATTTGTAATGGCCCATGTTACTAAAAGTGTTTCTAAATAAATGTTGTAATGCTAATGTTTAATGACATTATTACTGAGAGCCCCAACTGTCTTGGGTAAGCAAATGTCTGTTTAAATTGGCCTATTAAAACTTTGACAATTACTGCCAAAAAAGAATCTCTACTGAGATTGTGCAGCCTGAACTGTGGCCCTTAGAACTGTCTCTAGTCTCTCTTATTCTTTTCTTGTACGTTTTACGGTTTCTATCCATTTTAAAGGTAGGATTTACAATGTTTTCTATTTTACTTTTGTCACTCTTCATATATTGCTTCACATTAAGCATATTTTCACTAGTTATAGTTCTCTAGTTGTATTTGGGTGTGATCTGTGGAAATGTTACTGTGGGCATTTATTGGGCCCTTTAAGGTTGCTTTAGCATTTTTTTTTACAATTTTGCTAATACAATTTTGCATTGTATTAGCAGCGCAGAGGTTGTGGGTTTGATTCCCAGGCAACACACATACTAAAAAGTTTCTGCCAAATGCATAAATGTAATTTCGAAATTTGAAAATTTAAATGTGTCTTTGCTTTTAAAAATATAGTCAAAATTCTGAATCGGCATATTAACTTGTAAATAATTTTGGTGTTTTAAGGTTGTATTTTGGATATAAAATTAATTAATTAAACCTGATGCAAAAATGGCTCACAAAGAATGGTTAGAAAGCTTTCATCACATCTTACACTTAAAGACCAGCTAGCATAACAAACACAGTGTTTTTGTTTGTTTAAAAAAATTCATTTATTTTGTAATTTTTTTTGACAGAAACACACACAATGTCCGCTGTCTAAAATATATGCATACTGCTTACCAGAAAAGTCATTAATTTATGAGTTTTAACATTTTGTGAATTTTTTTCCTGCAACACTTTTTAAATCCATTTCCAACCATCATTTGACCTTTACCATCTACTATAGGACAAAAGCACCAGAAAACAGCTGACATAAAAAAGAAGAAGTATTAGCTTCCAGAGAATGATTGACTTGTAAAGAAGCAGAAGATCCTGAACTCACTGCCACGGACAACTGTAGAGAACATTGAATCAGTGACACAGGCCCTCTTGAACAAGGAATTAAAACCTCCTGACTGGTGCTGCCAGGGTCATGCCAGGGGTTTAAGTTGACCCAAAAGGGCATCAGAGGTCAGCGTGATGGTTTGAAGAAGTGAGAGAGGAAGTTGTTGATGTTATGGTGTTGATGTGGCACGTGTTAGACTCTTATTTAAGGAAGGCAATTTTCTGCCCAATGGCATTTTATCATTAACACTTCACTGACCCTGCAATATGTGTTCTAAGGCTTATATAACAATGCTGTTAAGATTAAGATTGATAATAGGTACTAAGGTACTATGGTCTCATTCATTAACATTAATTAATGCATTAGCTAACATGAATGAATGAGTAACATATAGAATTTATTAGTCTTTCTTAATGTTATGAGTACAGTTATTCATTGTTAATTTATGTTAGTTCATTGTGAATTAACTAATGTTACCAGACATAACTTTTTATTTTAAATATGTATCAGTAAATGTAGAAATTAGCATAAACAATGTATAATTAATTCTGTAGAAGAATTGCTGATTGTTAGTTCAGGTTAACGTTCAAAAATGTAACCTTATTGAAAAGTGTTACCAAATCAACATTTCCACTTGCATTTAAAATGCTGTACAAAGGTTGATAAATAATATTGATATCATGAACATTAAACAACCTGAACCTGAATTGTTAAGCTTGTACAATTATTTGACCAAGTTGAGTAACAAAGTCTACAGATCAGAATAATTCAGTTTGCTTTGGAGCTGCCAATTAGAAGCACTGATGTAGTTTTTTAGGTGGGCAAAGTAAAAACTAAACTGCCTTTGATCTGTTATGAACTATTATGACGGTAATTCTCAACTTTTCTACCTAACCTAGGAGTTCATGATGGTTATTATTGAAATAGTTCTCAAATATAAGGAACAGGACCCTTCACTGAAGAGTGATTATTACCAATGCAGACCTGGCTGTATTAGATACATTGCTGTTCCTCCAGCCAGTCCTGCCTTTCATTATTCTTCAGACTCGTTTCAATAGTAGGGCCCATTTCTAGCAGTAATAATGTGGTCTAAAAGAGGATAAAACACCACTCCTGAAGTGCAGACTCTTTTCTGCACTAGATTACTTACAGAGCACAGTCCACTGTGAATATAATAGTGAAGCTCAAGGTGCCCATATGCTAAAATAGTATATCTACAACTTTCAGGAATGTTGATTTGTTTCCAGCTTTCTATGATCTAAACGTTTTGACCATGTTTAACATCATGTACAATTTTACCATTTGGCTTACAATAGTTTTTTGCCACCCATTACATGGCGTAACTGTTATAAGCTTCAATATATTCTATAAATGTAATCATCACCAGAAATCAATCTCTTACAGAACATATCTGAACAAATGAGATAGTCAGAAGTCATTGATTATTATGCTTAATTTGCAGCACACCAAATAAATTAGGCTTCTGTGGCTGAAAAGGGTACTGGTAATCACCAGACCTGTACTTGTTGAACTTTGAGAGCTGGGGCTTTCTGAAATGCAGAGGTAACAGGGGCAATCAACTCAGCAGGCCACATGGCTGGTAATCTGACATGCTGAATGCAGGTGCAGAGAAAAAGTGGGAGGAAAGCACCCAGCATTTCATCTCTGCTTTTGCTTAAAGCCTCGACCTCCTGTGGAGATAGCCTTGCCACATTTACAAAGCCATTACAGGGCACTGTTACCCCTTGTTAGGAGGCACAATTTACTATCATTCATTCACTCCTATTCCATAAGGTCCAAAAACTATGACTTTCAACAAGCAACACTAGACCAGCTTCTCTGGATATTTTATTCCGTTTGCACTGCTAAGTGTGTTTTATTTTAGGCTTTTTCACCCTCCCACATTGTTTTTGATTGTTTGGTATTTTGAACAAAATTAAAGAAAACTGACAACAGTACTAAATGGGTCAACCATTTCAGAATTACATCACCTTCTGGTGCATTAGTTAAACAGCATGACAGGCTGGTTTTTATTGGGTAATCTGTTATCGATGATGACCAATGAATGTGCACGTAAATGCAGGTTGTGCAAAATCCTTGTGCTGATATCATTGCTTTAAGGCTAAAAAAGTTGTCTTTTAACATCATTCCAGGAAAGAATTTGCAAAAGACCATCTTTGGTGTTAATGTCAGCGCTCAATTAAAATACATTAATGTAGTTTTATGAGTAATTGTAACAGTTCACATCTGGTAGCGTTGCAATTTCATTTCATATTGCATTGATAAAAAATGTTTTCTGCATAGGCTGTGAACTAGTGCTTTAAATGTGGTTAAAATGAAATGAATTAATTATATAGACTGAGGCTAACTAACTGTACAATACAACTACTAATACAACTGTACAAATAACGAGTTAATTTGAACAGAATCTACGTGGTCTTTCCCACATTCTATTATTGCAAAGGTTAAACCGATAGGGTTGAGCAGTCAGCATATATAGTTGGAGGTGGGGGTGTGTTCAATGACGTACGCACTCTCAAATAAGTACGAGTGCTCAGTGACAGGCGGAGCAGAGAAGACTTTAACGTGTTTTATGAAATCTCCTCAAAAACGTTGTTAAAGACTGTCCTGCTTATCTTTCTTGCTGATTCCATCCCAGGCAAGCTTTGCGTCACATGTAAAGTGACAACGAGCTAAAGAATTCTTATTTGGGATACTTACCGAATGTAATGTAAACTCACTGTGCATCCAATGTGGAAAACACCGATTGCAACAGGTAGGTTTATTTTATCCAGTATTCTGTTGAACTACATTTTAGTACTAACTTTATTCCAATCGAATTACAATGTTAACGTTTACATTATTCGTGCATGCCCAGATACATTTGACAGTTCGGAGTCAAATGACATAAGCTAATTAATGGAAGTATGCAGAATATCCGCCTGTCGCATTAAGTCAGTTTTATTTATTGCAAATACTCAAGAGGAACTGTTTTATTTTGCACAGGAACACCAGTCATAGTTTAATATATAGCTTTCAAAGAAGCTTGACAAAGAAGACATTTCAATTGACAGATCTGTAAATGACATTAAGTAGTGTTTTTTTAATAGTGTGTGACAGAGACAGGTCCACTTTCTTTTTTTTATGTTTCATAAGTAGGATACCTTGAAAACTATCGGGATGATTTTTAATAACCGCCAAATTAAATTAAATTAAATTACCTAATGCTCACCATTGAAAGTCGCAGGTTTATACGGTCATTTGTGTGAACTCCTGAAAGATTATTTACACTAAACTGACTTGCCCTGATTTTCTTTTGCCTTGAAAAACCGGTACAATGTTTTCAGATATCAGATCAGTGCACCCTGCATCATTTAGGATCCACGTAAGCTTTGGACCCACTTGTTTTGGTATTCATGCGTTATGGTTTAATAAAAGCAGAACTACTTAATTTACTTAGACATTAATGTGACTAAATGCATTTTACTGCTGCGTTCAGTATAACTCCCTTTAATAGTAAACATAACATATACTGTGAAACACTAAGGTTTTACATGCTCTATTAGAAGGTTTAAACAGAGTTTGTATCAGGCCTGAGGGTGGTCTTTCCCTGATTCCAAGCACTCCTGCACAAGGCATGGTTTCCGTCTTGCCTTCTTTCCCTTATCCATTGTCCGCCAGAGAAGGGAGTAAGGAAAGCTGGAGAGGGAAGATCTTACCATGGCCTTGGTCTTTGTGTTTGGTATGCATTTCTGGCCATGTGCCGGGTGCTCTTTTCCCTTAAGAGCCTACGATGTGGTAAACTGACTGTCTGTAGAGAATTGATGCAGGCAGTTTGACGTCTTTGTTTTTAACTCTCCCCTATGTCTTCCTTTTTGTTGTAGTCTTTCTTACCCTCTTCTGAGATGAATTGTTCGCGTTACTGTAGAGAGGAAGAGTTTACAGGGTTTAAGGTTACTGGATTTTTAATGGGAAAACCATTGTTATGTAGCATTGTTATAATGCTTAAAATTAAGACAGGATTTATTGTTCATTATAGGTTGGTTAAAGTGTCAGACATTGTAGCTTTGAGAGCAAATGCACAGTATAAAAAAGTCAACCACATTTTACTTGTGCCACTTCAGGGTAAGTTTGACATATGGCAAAGTGGGAAATTTACATTTACAAGTATTAATTTCATTCATTCCAAAGGGCCTTACAAATAGGGAACATCACCAACAATTTGTCATTAGAGCCAGCGATATTTTAAGTATACAATGCCAAATTTATAGAGTATAAGCAAGATTAGTACACAAATTACAACAGCAGTAAAATGCCAAAAAAGAGAGAGTTAAACATTTTTATATAAACTTTTATATAAATAAGAGTTATAGTAATTGCCTTAGTTTATAGTTATTTTTAGTCTGTTTCCTTTGTATAATGTAGGGAAGGTCTTTAGGTATTTAAAATGCAATTTTGTGAGGAGTATCATGTCTTAAAACAAGGCCAATGAGAAATCATCAGAAAGTGTCCCACTTACTTGTATTTATCTAATTAAGTAATTAATAAGCATTAGAAATTCACTGCCTGTGGCCTTACAAATTCACCTCTGTGTCAAATCACCTCACAGTTTCTAGGTTTCTAGGGAAATTAGTTTATTTGTTAGTTTGCAATAATGCTTTTGCATCTGAAAATTTGTTTTTAACATGATACTGCATGTGACACTAATTGTAATTAACAATATGGGTTGCTTAATTTTTCATTTCATTACATTAGTCAAAACATGTATGTCATGACTGTTTTAAGCATAATCTCCGTCTTTCATTTGTACAGTATGTTTTGCTCTCTGTCATCTTGCAGTAGCATGTGCTGTATGTTTTGGCCGTTTGCCTGTCTGCATTGAAACAAGGGTTCAAAAGTCTTCCACTGACTAAGGTCGAGTCATTGGTCGAGTCCGGATAGACCGTGTTGCTAACTGCTGTTCAGGTACAACCTACAACAAGAGTGTGTAAGTAGAATTATACTTGTACTTAGTAGAATGAAACACAGCAGGTCTGATTAACATAAAAATGTGTGTCATGTCTTCATTATGCCATATTGATTAATTTTAATTAGGTGCTTTGATTGTGTGAGAGGTGAATAGTTGAGGAACATTTAATCGTCAGGCTCCATGGGAACAGCTCAGATTAAAAACACCACTGAGCTTTAACCAACAGACTGAACGTTTAATGTATTTATGCTGTGAATTGGCTTTAAAATGTGTGGATACCATAGGCAACATACACAGTTTTATACTTTTAAAAATTTAAAAGGCAATTTTAAAAAGAGTATCTGCAAGAAAAGTAGTCTTATTCTTAAGTGAATATATTAGATATTGGACTTGACACAGTAAGCTATTTTGTAGTAAACCTGACAGAACCTATGATTCTGCAGTATATTGTCTCAATTGTTATCTAAAATTGGTTACCACTGTCAATAGAAGCAATAGAACACAATGTAATTTATGTATTTCTGTGGCTTAACTCGTAAAGCATAGCACTATCAACACCAAAATCATGAGAAGTGGGTTTACTCTCTAGGGAACATACTGCAGGGCTCACAACTGCAGGGCTTGCAAAATTTCAAAATCCTAGGTAACCCTTCAGACAGACACTCAGATTTTAGTAGCCCGAAATGAATTTAAGTAGCCCAAATAAAAAAAGACATTATTTTTAATGCAGAATATTGTAAAGGAGACAAAACATCAATCGAAAAAGTTTTCATAACACAAATAACAACAATTGTACAAAATCAAATTACAATTATCAATACAAATATTTGGTTCTAACTGAACTGAAATTTCTATGTAAATAACTTGTAAAAACAATGTAGAATATAATTCAGTCTGTGTCAGATTCTGAATCTAAAATATCACAGGTAAGAAAATACCACTCGACGTTGAGGGCATAGCATCTCCTTCATCAGCTTTCCCTATCTGTGCATCGGTCTCCACTTCAGAACTGAAATACCTGCGTAAATGCCTGCCTAAATGCCTGTGTAAATACCTGTGTAAATACCTGCGTAAATCCATGCACATCTTATTTTCACACACGCACACACAACTATCAGCGATTTCATGCGCAATTCTCTCCATTGCGCATGCGCTCTCCATCGCGTTTAATCTTGCTGCGGGAGATTTCAATTGTCACGTGAGGAGCGTAAAGACTGACAGGACGAGCGTCACTGATACATAGTTTGCATGATCACAAATTGAAAGTGAAAGTTGAAAGCGAGCGCGCATTCAAAGGCAATTTCAATTACCCACATATTGATGGTGGCTCCCCGATGGCCTCCCCGATACATACAACATAATTACCCGACCAAATTAGTGAGTAAATGCAAAAGCATTGCAATATATTTTTTCTCCTTATAAGATAGCCCAACGGGCAGGGCATAAATGCATTTTGGTAGCCTGACTGAAAGACACAATAGCCCTGGACGTCGGGCTAGCGATTTTGCAAGCCCTGTTAAAATGTATACCTTATCACTTTGGATAAAAGCGTCTGACTTATGCATAGTAAATTTATTTAATCAATTTCAGAAATTGCGTATAAACATTTATAAAAATTAGGTCCAGTTATAGGGTTTTATTGTTTAATCATGAATCTGACTGTTCCCTAAATACACAGAGTTTGCAGGAATTACCAAGTTTGTTTAATTCAATCTTGTCACCCAGTCTGCAATGTGAATAACTTCTTAACATTCATTAACTGGGATATACAAATTTACTGTGCGAAACCTTTAAAGTGTGGTTATGAAGGTTAATTAAAAAAGTGTATAATTAGTTTTCCTATAGCTCAGTTAGCACTCATTGCACTAACAATGCAAAGGTCGTGGGTTTAAGTCCCAGGGAGCACATGCACTGATGTATAACTTGATGTAAAAAATATATAACTTGAACTAAGTCGCTTTGGATAAAAGCATCTGCCAAATGCATAAATAAAAAAAAATAAAAAAAAATTACAGTCCTGGATGTGGACTGGTCAATGCAGTGTCTCAGCTGTTACCATATACACCATTTAGTAAAACTTAAACACAAGGGATATTAAAAAGAAAAATAAGTTACAATTTGTTTTTAAAAAAGTGTTTTAACAAAGCTAAATAAGTGCCTTAACCTCATCTCCACAACTATAAAATATTGTCTGCATATATACAGTGCATTTAGAAAGTATTCAGAAAACAAGTTTAGAAATGTCTATAAATTTATTGAAAAGAAAAACTGAAATATTACATCTCTGGAGCTTAGTCAGAGTGACCACTGTGTTTTTGGTCACTTCTCTTATTAACCCCTTCTCCCCTGATTGCTTAGTTTGGCCAGGTGACCTGCTCTTGAAAGAGTCCTGGTTGTGCCAAAATTCTTCTAGCTGAGTATTATGGAGGGTCCTGTGCTTTTGGAAACATTCAGTGCTGCAAAACCTTTTTGTAGCCACCTCAGATCTGTGCCTTGCAACAATCCTGTTTCTGAGCTCTGCAGGTAGTTTCTTTTTCCTTATAGGGTGGTTTTTGCTCAGATGCATTGTCAGCTGTGAGACCTTTTATTAAGAGGTATGTGCCTTTCCAAATCATATTCAATCAATTTAATTTACCACAGGTGGACTCCAATTGAGGTATAGAAATAGGAGGTACCTTAACTAAATTTCATGCATTGTATTCAAAGATCTCAATACTTATGTCAATGTGATAGTTCAGTTTTAGTTTTAAATAAATTTGCAGACATTTCAAAAATTCCACTTTATCATTATGGAGTACTGAGTGTAAATTAATGAGAAAAAAAATGAATTTAAACAATTGTAGTATCAGGCTGCAACATGGCAAAATTGAAAAATTGATGCGGCCTAAATACTTTTTGAATGCACTGTACCCTGTTAAAGGGTATATAGGGTATATTTTGCTACTGCCATATGACCAGCGGGTAAGCTACGATGACAACAATACATATATACGAGATTATATACGAAATTATTCAAATACATTCACATATGCAAATACAAACTATTCTAGAACATATACATGTTTCAGTTCCAGCTTCATATCTGTTTATATTGTTTTATGTGTCTCTGCAGGTAAAATATTTCAAAGGTTCTATATTGTATTTAAAAAATATGTAAAATATCTTATATGATAAAATATTTTATATGCGCCATTAGTATTGGGACAGTAAAAAAAGTTGCTCTGTTTACTGTCAAGTCAAGAAATCTTTTATGATTTAAATATGAAAATGATGTATATAAATTTTTCAATGCTTTTTTGTCAGTGTCAGCTCCCTCTTCTTCATCTTGGCTTATGTGTATTCTCATCGAACGCAAGACTCAGACTGCTAAAGCAATGTACAGTACCTTGCTGATGATGCAACAGCACTGAGCTTATATGTGATCACCATGTCTGAGTATCCTGAAGATGAGAACTCTCTACAGCAACTGCAAGAAGTGGACTTGAGCAGGATGGGAAGTCATGTCCATTCACCCATCTTTAACGCCACCTCTGTGCCGGCGGAGAGCCATCCCATCTGCATTCCCTCACCTTACACGGACATTGGCCATGATTTCACCACTCTACCATTCTATAGCCCCACTTTGCTGAGTTATGGTGCATCTACCCTTTCTGACTGCCCCTCAGTACGGAAATCACTAAGCCCCACCCTCATCTGGCCACCTCATAGCCATGTTACTTCAGTTACATTGCATCAACAACAGACACGCCTCCAGCAAAACCTTCCATTCAGTGGAACATGGGCAGAACTTGCACCACATGATCATATAGAGGAGAATAACAGGTATATGTATAGCACAAATCAAATTTTATGAATGGCTAACTACAATCTATTTATGATAACTGTAACAATATAGATTTTTGAATATGTATTGTTGCAGAAGCTGTCATAAATTATAATCTGACAAGGTAAACATTCTAAATGAGATTTTAGCTAACATTTATGCAAGTCACTAAAAGACAAAAATAAGGTTTCGGCCTTAGGCTATTTCTTAACATGTCTACAACCCATATGACTGTATTGGTTCTATTTCTGTAGTACAGCCTAATGATTAGACAATATTAATTAACTAATAACTAATCATGAAAGCTACTCAAATGCTTTTGTCTGTTGCCATCAATAGCAAACCACTGGTAAAGAGGGGAGCAGATACTGAGGAAACTTCTGTCTCCTTCAGAGGTAAAACTGACATGCACTACTGTGCTGTCTGTAGTGATTATGCTTCTGGGTACCATTATGGAGTCTGGTCATGTGAGGGCTGCAAAGCATTCTTCAAAAGAAGTATCCAAGGTATCAGAGTCTAGAAGTGTTCCATTGTGTTGTATTTCTATTTTTTCATCAGACACTCCAAGGGTATAAACCAAAGCATCATATAATACAATGTATAAGCATTTCTGGTCTACTTAGATCTTAAAAGATTATTCTTTGGGAGTGCCAATTTTGCTCTTTGAAAAATGTGTACTTTAATTTAAAGGTACACTATGCAGTATGGTGGTGTTTATGTCTTCAGAAGCTAGTACACTGCCCTCTGCCCATATTTTTGTGGGTTTTGAGATTGGGTTTTCAAGACATTTCTGGATGGCAACCTTTGGCCAGTGGAGTGTAGCCGTCAGCCTGTACCCAGCACCCAGATGAGGACCGTGTTACTCTCGACAGCAGGGGCTAAGTTTGAATGTTGTGTTTACACACACTAACTGAAAATCCTGCATAGTGCACCTTTATAAATTAGGTTTTAAAATGTCCCATAAATAGAATTTCAGCATTTAAATGTGAATGTACATGCGATTTGTCTTACATCTGTAAGCATGCTGAATTGCCATGCACATGCTTAACCTTTCATAGCTTTTTATATTTTATATTGCACATTTTTTATTCTAATGCACAGTTTTGAGCCAAAGCCTTAAGACTTTACTAAACCTGATAGTTTCTGCTCTCTGTTGATAAATGAGTGTACTTTTTTATTTTATACAATTGCTTATTGAATAACAGTCACATTTGCTTGATTTTCTCAGGACACAATGACTATATCTGCCCTGCAACTAACCAATGTACCATTGATAAGAATCGCCGCAAAAGCTGCCAGGCCTGCCGACTACGAAAGTGTTATGAAGTGGGAATGATGAAATGTGGTGAGGCTTTGTCTCTCTCTACTTCTCTTACAGTTGCTTTCTCCATCCCTTCCTATCAAAAGCCTTGTTTCTCCCTTACAGTTACCAAATACAACACCACAGCTTGCCAAACCCAGCTGACTTGTATCCAAAGTCATGGACTTTAGTCTCTGTCGCAATATCAAGCATCTATCATGCCATGAAATGTTGATATAAATGATCATGATAGGGCAATATGATATTTGGCCCAGAATATTTATGGATATTGGTCAAAGGTTTTTCACACCTAAACAACCCAGGCACAATACTGAAAATGTATTTCCTCATACTTGAAATTTGTGCTTTCACATTTATGTGAATGTGGCAGTAGAATGATGATATAAATCTTTTTAAGCTTAGGCTTTAATTTGTTTTATTATGGTTATCTTAGAAGTGATCATGTTAGGCACTAGTAGAATAAGCCGTTATTGCTGTGGAGTCCCAAAGTTTTGCCTAATCCATTCCTGTAAGTGCTTTAACTGCAATGTACATTCACAGTTTCACTTTAATGTCAGAAGAGAAAGTGATGTACTGGCTTGCCATTGTCTGACGGGATTGTTTGGAGTTCTTTGGACTGTATCAAATATATCAAATGCACTTAAGGAGGTGGTTTGATTTGTTCTTGCAGCTTGCATGCTTTGCCTTGCATCCAACCATCTTTCAGATTAAACCACTTCTTGAATTAATATCCATAATATAATAATAAATATATGATAATTTTAGTTGTTGATTGTGTCGTGCTTCACAAAGATAATTCAGCCAAAAGTTTTAAAAGCTGCTACCTTTTGGAACAACTTTCACATTGTGAGTACACCTTTTAAATGCTTCCCTTTGTGGGCAGCACTAGGTTAAGGAAAGGATCAATTTGCTTTAAGTTTAAGTGTAATCCTATATAATAACAACATGAATTGGGTTAAATTGAAATGTTATTACATGTTTTTCCCAGGATTGCGACGAGATCGTAGCAGCTACCAACAAAGAGGTGCACACCAGAAACGACTGACACGATTTTCTGCAAGGACCAGAACAGGCAGCCAGAGGCCCCAAGAAGTTAAGAGTGTCCCACGTCCTCTCGGAGGAAGCGAGGTTGTTACCATGACGTTGAGCCCTGAGGAACTAATTGCTCGTATCATTGACGCAGAACCGCCTGAGATTTACCTTATGAAAGATATGAAACGGCCATTCACTGAAGCCAATGTCATGATGTCACTGACCAACCTGGCCGACAAAGAGCTCGTTCATATGATTAGCTGGGCCAAGAAGATACCAGGTGTGTATATGTTTTTACCATAAGGTTCATTGACAAAAGCAAAGTATAATTATAATAAGTATATAAGTATTAATTATAACATTAGTTCAGTACATTACCTTCAATATTTATGATTCTGTTGGTTTATGGAACACACAGTTGTAGTCACACATTTACATACACCTTGCAGTATGTGGAAAATGTTGATATATTTTTAAAAAATGAATTAATTTTTTAAAATAAAAAAAAGTAAATAAAAAACAAATACATTTTTGATTTAGTACTGCCCTATACAATCTTTTTTTCCTATACAAGCTATTGTTTAACATAACAAATGTTTACATATAGTCCACAGTAGTGTTGTCACGATACTGGAATTTCTAACTTTGATACGATACCTTGAAAAATATCGATATTCGATACCACGGGGAAAAAACTGCCACAAGAGCTAACATGTACCATTGTATTTTTCTAACTAATGTTATCAAAGGTTAATAAATACTGTAACAAATGTATTGCTCATTGATATTGGTTAATACATTTTAATTTTGGATTTACTTATATTCATTGATCAATGCACATAAATAAAGCGTTTTACACATATCACACATAACACACATATCAGCAACAATACTGGGCCATCTTGGTTAATATTTTAGTAATGTTAAAACGGGAGCAGTTACCAACCTCTCGAAAGTTTAGATAGGTCCGGGTGTCTGTCTTTCAGGTGCTTTGCTAAATTATTGGTGTTAGCACTGCTTTGTAATAACGCTTGCATATTGGCTTGCTTGTGTCTTTTGCCTTTCCGTGTTCATATGCCTCAAATCTAAAATAGTTGCAGACAGCGCATCTGCCAAAGCCGGTCGCGGTCCCGCACTCGCATTTTCTCACTAACGCTATTTACCCGCAGCTAATGAGACAGGCGCTGCTGTCACGTGTGCTCTGTGTCAACTGATGTTGACACCAAAGCACGCCAAAGACAGACTGCTATCAGTAGTTGCGTATACATGGAAACTTTTTGTGCCATTCGGAAAATCAATCGGATTGATGAATCCGAGCGCAGTGTTTACATGAACGCTTAATAAAGTAATCGGGTTGATGTGCGCGTTTACATGACACGCTTAGAATCGATTTGATCTTTTGATATGCGCGCACAGTACACGAACACACGTTTCCC